>CAUYLG010048598.1:0-43998 GCA_963573385.1 Cacajao melanocephalus
CCATTCCAAAAACATACCAAAAGGTAAAGAGCATCACCATAATGAAGACTCTACATCAACTAATGGGCAAAACAGCCAGCTAGCATTAAATGGCAGTATCAAACTCACATATATCAATATTAATCCTAAATTTAAATGGACTCAATGCCCCAATCAAAAGACACAGACAGGCAAATTGGATAAAGAGCTAAAATCCATCAGTATGCTGTAGCTAGACCCATCTCACATGCAAGGATACACAAAGACTCAAAACAGAGGGATGGAGGAAGACATACCAACCAAATGGAGAGGAAAAAAAAAAAAAACAGAAGCCGCAATTTTCTTCTCTGATAAAACAGACTTTAAAACAACAAAGACCATAAGAAACAAAGAGGGACATTACATGGTGGTGAAAGGATCAATGCAACAAGAAGAGCTAACGATCCTAAATATATACACACCCAATACAGGAACACCAAGATACATAAGGCAGGTTCTTAATGACTTACAAAGAGACTTAGACTCCCACACAGTAATAGTGGGAGACTAACATTATACTGTCAATATTAGACAGATCAACGAGATAGAAAATTAACAAGGATATCCAGGACTTGAACTCAGACCTGGAACAAGTAAACTTATTTACAGAACTCTCCACCCCAAATCCGCAAAACATACATTTTTCTCAGTATCACATTACACCTATTTTAAAAGTGACCACATAATTGGAAGTAAATCACTCCTCAGCAATTGCATAGCATTTCACACGTTTAAATAAAACATTGGTTGGCTGCTTGTTTGTTATTTTCATCCCTTATTCCTTCCTGTCTCCATTGTTAAGCACAATTATTGGCATAAAAGAGGTTTTTAATACCTATTTTTAGACTGCATTCTGGCCTGGGCAATAGAACAAGAATCCCGTTCTCTCTCCCTCTTTCTCTTCTTCTTTCTTTCTCTCTTTCATTCTTTTTTTTTCTTTAACTCTTTCTTATTTTCTCTCTTTTTCTTTCTTAAAAAAAAGATATAAATGATTTATCAACATTTTAAAACATCTCATATCACTACAATCATAATATTTCAGTTTGGAAATCTTTCTTTTTTAAGAATCTGTTCATCCTTCAGGACTCAGCTCACATTATTCAACAAATATTTCTTAGTGCTTCTCATATACCAGGTACTATTTAAGGTCCTAGTGCAATGCTGACCAAAAAGACTAAGATGTTGCGAATGTTGAAATAGAAAAAATTGCCACTGGCCAATATGGCAACTGAGCACTTGAAATGTGGTGGCAACCGTAAACAGAATAACTTAACTTTTAATTTGATTTAATTAATTCAAATCGAAATAGCCAAATGTGGGTAGTGGCTATCAGACTGGACAGGGCAGCCCAGTCCTAAGTATAGAAGTAAACAAGATAGATAGACAAAAACGTTACCTTTGTGAAGTTTATAATTCAGTGTAATAGAAAGACATTAATCAAATAAACCAAAAAAGACGTAATGTAAGGTGGTAATTGAAAGTGGTCCCTTTGGGAAGGGTGTTTAAGGAAGGCTTCCCTAAAGAAATGTGGATTACGTACATGCCTGTCTATATACTCCTAACCCTACACTAACATATAGCACAGAACTCTATACAAATGATTTTCTTGTTCAGCTGTACTCTAGCACCTACTATGATATAGTTCTTGACCAAGTGTGCAGAAGTAATCTACAAAGCTCCCCAAACTGATCCAGTCATGTAGTGTTCAAAATACACCAGCAACTCAGAATTTAGAAAACGTGGAGCGAGAACACAGCAAAAACAATCTGCTCTTTCCTCCTATCCAGTCTCATACAGCTTTTGAGCCTCACTTCAAAACACAGCAATGCGGAGCAAAGATCTCCTTTCTTTCTTCTCATCCCTAGCTTTTACTGTGAATGAAGTCGCTTAGCCTCTCCCGCATCACACTCCTCAGCTATTGCAATACACTTTTAACAGGCTGCTTCACGCAACACCGCATCTCTTTCGCCTACCATTAGACTTATAGTTCCCCTAAAGCAAGTTTCTAAGACCTTAGAGGTTCTCTGCCGCTCCTCCACATAAAACACCATACAGACACTCAATTAAGAGTTAATGACTTTACAGAGGATAGGGATGCACAGGAGAGTATTCATCTAAAAATACGACGACAAACTTTGTCCTTTTCCTTTCACACTCGGAAGTAATGAGGCAAAGTGACAGGCTCTAGGAGAGGGAGTAAAAAAGCAGCTCAGAGTTGCCAGAAAAAATGCGAAGTGAAAAAGGCAGAAACCGGAGATTCCACAGCCCTGGACGTACAGTCTTCCAGACCTTCCAACTGTACCTCGGGGGAGTGAGGGTGACCTCAAGCCCGCTTGGAATCAGTCAGTGCCAGGTGGGCGGCGGCGCAACCCCCCTTCCAGCGCCCAGTTTGCGGTCCGACTCCGCCGCGCCTTTCCGCGGGGGCCCGGGCCCTGTGCCAGCCTGGCTGACTGTGGCCACGAGTTACCTGCTTGTCTCGAGTGAAGAATAGCGCTCCGGCAAAACCTGGAGGCAGCGCTGGAAAAACCGCACGTGCCGATCCCGCAAGAAATCCAGGCGCTCTCCCTCACCGCTCCCCGATAGCTTCTCGTCCTCAGTGGTCGCCATGCTGCTCCGGAAGCGACGTCCGCCGCAACCCGGAAACAGTTGCGCGCGGAGAGAAACCACCTTCCTGGACTAACCCGGAGTTCCCGGGTGCGGGAACCTTTGCCCGCCGCAGACTAAGCCAGTATTTGAAACTGCTGTCATCTGGGTCTTGTGCAACATTTCCACTCCCTGATATCTCCCTAGCTAGCGCATGACCCAACCTTTTCTACTCAAAGCCCTCGAGGCTTGCAGACACCTCGCAGGCCTTGTGAAAATCCAGTCCACAAATCCCTCCGTCAGAATTTTTATCTTGGGAAGCCCAAGGTCAGAAGCATCAAGTTCGCTTTGAGACAATTCTAGCTCTGTAGAACGTGAGAAAACGGGGATGGATCAGTATAAACTTGCTAACAGATTCATTTTGGGAGGGCCAGTTTTAAACTGAATGGTTAGGGAAACTAAATCAACAAAAAGCAAAAACAAAACGGTGGAAGTAAATGTTTATTGACACTGCAAAAGTTCAGAGACTTTCCTAATCCTCTCTGGATACCAGGAATTGATTACAAATATGTGTATAATGCCACACACACGTACAACAGGTGTATTCATACCTATGTGTGACTGCTTGCCTCATTCTTTTACAAATCTTACAGATTTTACTTTCCGTGAGTCGACGTGTTATCAAGAATCAATGGTGCATTAATCTGCAACAGCAAAATAAGCTCAACATCTTCTGCAATTACCTGCATACTAAAAAAATTAAACATGCTTCTAGTTTTTTGTTTTCTAAAAATAGGGATTTAAGTTGCTTTAGCCGTTATACTGTGCCTTCTAAACATTCATGAGGCATTCTTGGGTAGCGGGGGCGGGGGTGGGGTGGAATCCACCCAATAATAGAACTAAACTAGGTTTCCTGTAATAAACTTAGCTAATAGAATTTTTAGTATAATTTTGTTAGCTTTCCTAGAAAATGTAATTTTTTTTTTTTATACGGAGTCTCACTCCGTCGCCAGGCTGGAGTGCAGTGGTGCTATCACAGCTCACTGCAACCTCCGCCTCCCAGGTTCAAGCGATTCTCCTGCCTCGGCCTCCCGAGTAGCTGGGACTACAGGCGCCCACCACCATGCCCAGCTTATTTTGTATTTTTAGTAGAGACGGGGGTTTCACCATGTTGGCCGGGATGGTCTCATCTATTGACCTTGTGATCCACCCGCCTCGACCTCCCAAAGTGCTGGGATTACAGGCATGGGCCACCACGCCCAGCCAGAAAATGTATTTCTAAAAACAAACAAACAAACAAAAAACAGCTCTATGGGCTGGGGTAATCTTACACTTATTCAACAATCCAAAGTGCTCTGAATAATTTTTGGTACTAGTAACTACTTATTCACAGGTATTCCTGCATGTCTTTACAGCCAGAAATGGATACTAGGCTGTCCTTGGTACTTCCCTACAAATATGGAGCTTACAGTCCTTGGCCCTTCAAGGTGTTTTAAAACTTCGGTCTGGAGTTTTAACTGTTATTACAATTAAGATCTCACACTTAACACACATACCCCCAAACGCCTGAAGATGTTCAAAGTGGAGCTTTATACATGTTTAACTTACTGGAATCAGCCATGGCCACTTTATACATTCTCAGAAAATTAATTCTAATAAACATGACCCTTATGTTAGGGAAGCCAAGTATTTCATCTGATTCTCAGCTCAAGGACTAGTAATCTGACCCAAATCTGGAGGAAAAATTTGCTATGTGGGACTCATTGAGAGATAATATAGTATGCCTCCTAGGTCAGTAAAAGGCTTTCCATAAGTGATTTTAGCCATGCAAGATTTTTGGCATATGCATAACAGAATGGGAATAATAGAACATATATATAATTGAATGTTATTTAGCTATTACATGATGTTTGAGTTATGTAGAAACATAGGAAAATATGTGTAATGCAATTATGGCATAGTAATTAATGTGCTATATGACTAATAATTTAAAAATCCGTAGGCATGTTTTTTGAAAAAGTTACCCTGGAATTATGGGTATTTTATATATTTCTTCTTTAGTGTTTTTTTCTATATTTCTTATTAATGTACTTTTTTCCCCCCAGGCTTACTTCATTTTATTTTTCTTGTATAAAAACTCTGTATTGTAGCCATTGCTCAAGCCTGGGTCCTCTGCATGGAGACTCTGGTGTGGGTCTTGAGCAGGCGGTCAGTGAATTCCTGATAGGGAGACTTGGTGAATAGTCTCCTTCCAGAGGTCGGGGGTCAGGTTGCTGTAGGCCTTAGAGATGACATCAAAGGTGACCATGGTGAGTTGCCCTGGATGGCAGTGCAGCCCCTGGCTGAGGTGTAGCAGTCACCAATACTAGCCATCATCAGCATCTTCTTGGCCATGGGGGCCAAGATGATGCCAGTGCCCCTGGGCAAAGATGCACCAGCACAGAACCATGGCAGCCTGTCACCTTGCAAGGGATAGTGGACGGTGTGGGGCTTGCCAGCCTTGTTCCCGCAGTAGCTTCTGCACATGGGGACAATGGAGAGGGTGGCCAAGATGATGGCCCTGCGAATGGCAGTGGCCACCTCCTTGGAGCACTTAACACCTAGCCCGATGTGGCCATTGTAGTCCTGGATGGCAACAAACACCTTGAACCTGGTGCACTGGCTGGTGCGGGTCCACTTCTGCACTGGCATGTCTTCAAAACCTCATCCTAGGGAGAGGCCCCCAAGAAAAAGTCAATGATCTTAGTCTCCTTGATAGGTAGGGTGAAGAGATAGATCTCCTTTAGGGACTTAATCTTCATGTCCTTGATCAGGCAGCCCAGCTTGGTGACAGGCATCCATTCCTGTCCTCGGCCTTGCCTCCACGAGCTCTGCGACCCTGCCCCAGCGCCGGCCACTGCTGCAACCCCAGTTCCCCATTCCAGGGCCCCCCCGGGGCTTCCAGGCCTCCCGGGCCCCCCACCGCACTACTGGCGTCATCTGCCATTTGGTGTTTTCTTGAGAAGAAGCTAATGTACTTTTTAAACCAATATAAGAAATGTTTATTTGACATCTTGTCTATGAACCTGCAATGTCTATGAACTCTGCAACTGAAGACATTATCAACTGTGTTTATCTTACATCCTTTATATAAAGGATCTATATAATAAATTCATCATTTATTTCAGATTCAGCTAGAAAGACTGATTTCTTCAGAGGAATTTCCATACTTTCTTTATTTAAAAAAAGAAACAAATCAAAAAACAAAGCCATAAGAATCACATCATCCAGAATGCTTACCTTAGACACAGGAATTTGAAAGCTGCATGTTCGTGCAACAAAAAGCAACACGTAAAAAACATTTTCTGTATCTTGTAGTTTCGCAGTTCTGCTTTTAAATTCCCTCATCTTGCTCTATATCTTATTTATTTATTTTTTTGAGATGGACTCTCACTCTGTCACCTAGGCTGGAGTTCAGTGGTGCAGTCTCAGCTCACTGCAACCTCCACCTCCCAGGTTCAAGCAATTCTCCTGCCTCAGCCTCCTGAGTAGCTTGGATTACAAGCGTACCACACCAGGCTAATTTTTGTACTTTTAGTAGAGATGGGTTTCACCATGTTGGCCAAGATGGTCTCAAACTCCTGACCTCAAGTGACGCACCTGCCTTGGCCTCCCAAAGTGCTGGCATTACAGGCCTGAGCCACTGCACGCGGCCTCTTTATTTCTAAACTACTTCAAATCATTTCTAAACTACTTCAAAAAAAAGTTTTGGAAAACAAGTAACAAATAAAACCAGCACTCCTGTTTAAGGATCTTTTATGTGAATTTTCCCATTTTGAACCAATAATTATACAAATCAGAATTCAGTTTCTAAAATTTGAAAGCCATCTACTCTATTAACTATAAAATAAGAAAAGATTTTGACTGCTACTCATACTACATTTCTAACTGAGTCATTTAACCTAAATGTATCACATTAACAGTAAAGATAATCTAAGATAAAAATTATAAGAAATAAATTTCCTATGTTTTTATGTATATAGTATCTTTCCCATGAGAACAAATTTAAGTTAGAAAGGAATATTTTATAATATGAAAAGTTGAACTATATTAAATTACATTGTGTTTTCATATATAAAAGTTTAGAAGTTTCAGAACTAACTATTTTGACCAAATATGTTAATCCAAGAGCTTTAAAAGACCTTATTCATTCATTCCTTCATTCATTCATTTTAGAGACAGGGTTCAGACTCTTACCCAGGCTAGAGTGGAGTGGTGCCATCTTAGCTCACTGCAACCTGGAAATCCTGGTTGCAAGTGATTCTCTCACCTTATCTTCCCAAGTAGCAGGGACTACAGGTTTGTGCCACCGTACCCAGTTAATTAAAAAAAATTTTTTTTGTAGAGACCAGGTCTCTCTATGTTGACCAGGCCAGTGTCAAACTCTAGGCCTCAATTCTCCTACATTGACCACTGCAAGTGCTGGGGATTACAGGCATGAACAACCATGCCCCACCTAAAACATTTTAAGTGCCATCAAGAGAAATCATAGTATTCTAAAGCTGGCTTATTTCAGATGATGTTTCAGAACAAAGAATTTTCCTATTTTGAAACAAACAGAAGCAGAAAAGAAAACTGCATTAGCCAGGAAGATGTGAAAGACACAAAGATTTTATAAATAGGTGAAATCCAGAAAGGCTGAAGGAAAATTTGGAATTGCTGAAGGAAACCAAAAGATTATATCAATAATACAGTTAATAGGGTATATGACAGACATATTTTTAAAATAAATATTCTCTATATAAAACAAAGCATGCTTCAAACAAATACAAAATATTTATTACACAAAAATGTCATAACCAACAAACTACCAATTTGTTAAACGTAGAAAAAGTACTAACGTTTCATAACTCTAAACAAAAACCACTTTACCTTTTGTTACTCAAGCTGACTTAACTCCAAGTTATAAAAGTTACAAAATTTTGGTTTAAAAATGTCATTGTATGATTGTTGTAATTTATTTTTCTATGCTATGACAAAAACAAAATATCTTTGAAATGTTTTGAGTATTTAAATTGAACAATGTTTGTAACATTAACTTATTTAAATAACTTTTATGTCAATAATAGGCCAAAATATATATTAAATACCTTCTTGGTAGAAGCAGGAAGAATAATGACAAAGCCTCATGAAACTTAATACCTCTCAATTCACAATACAGCACAATAATCAATCTGACTAGGCTATATTTATAGAACATGGTTAGTCACTCTCCCTGGTATAACTTAGTATGTTAACATTCTTATCAACTGAGTAGCAATTTTATTATATCATACTCTTCTCTGTATTCCTTGTCTCCAAGTTGGAACAGCCCTAAGGAGAAAACGAGAAAAGTAGTTGTAAACATATAGGAAATTAAAGAGAAAAAAAAAAAAAACCCTACCTGATTAAATGCTAACTTTAAAATATACACATAACCTGTACTGCATGTTGTTTGTCTGGTTCATATGGTCATGTAAGTTTGCAACCCTCATTAAGGTTTTATTTCTGGCTCTTGCTCTCAAACTGATTGACTGACAAACCAATCAGTTTATCTACGTATTAATCTATCAATCTTTCATTCATTTTTTTTCATTATTACTCTCCTTATTAAAATAAACATTAATAAGAAAAAGGAAGATAATGGTATCTACTAACATGAATGTAATAACTAGTACAATAGAGCATCAAGTGCTACTTTTACTTTTATCTACTGTTTATTTTTAAATAAAAGTGACCTGAAAGACAAATATATATATGAACAATATAATTTATAAATAGTAAATGCATAAAATATAAACATGTAGCCATTAAATTATTAAATGAACACCCATTCCGACTCTTTCTTACCTGTGTGGAATATGTAGAAGTGGCCCAGAGCCTGTTGGTCCTATCTTTTTGGTTCGTTCTTCCCAACCTTTAGTAGGTTTGTAAAGCCTAGAGGGATCTCTGCTAACATTGTTTTCAACCTGTAATCAGACGTCAAGTAGTACCAGTTAATTATATAAACTCAGTTTGTACTAGTAAGTGAGTAAGAGCCTTAGTGCAGTTTTAAAAGACATAAGTGATATTGGCTAATAAAACCATTAACCACCTCTTCAGTAAACTTCTCATTGGGCTCACATAGCTAAAAGAAAATTTAGACTACATCAATCTACTCATAAACTGTTAGTTTATTTATTCTAGTTCTTCTATTCCTATTTTTCTATTTCTGTTATGAGAGAAATGTGATGCAGCTAAGAATGCTAGTGATATAGCCAGACAACAAATACAGAATAAGTAACCACCAATAAATCTTCTGTTTTATCCATGAAGATCACCAGCATCCTTAGTTCTGAGTACTACATGAGAGATTAAGCAATGCTCATAGCTGCCACTGATCTAAAGTAGAGGTTCATATAGAAAAAATTTAAAAAATGACAAGTACGGAGAATAATTCAGAGTGGAAAAAAAGGTGCTCATAATGTAAAGTGACAGAATTCAAATAATACTTGCTTAAATTTTACCAAGTTATGCTTGCTAATATGTAAATAAGTATGAAATTGAAAGCAGACGTTATAGAAATAAAGTGAGATATAAAGGAATTAGATTTGGTGTCAGTATCCTTACAAATCAAGGAATTATGACAATAACAATAAAAATAATCTCAGTGCAGAGTACCTTTTCTTTTAATTTTGCCAGTCTTCTTTGTTTTTGTGTCTTTTCATCTTCCTTTGCCTGTCTATCTAGAATTTTCAATTCAAGTTTATGTAAATCCTTAAAAATAAACAAACAAAAAAACCCCATAGCATTAAGAAATCACTTGAACTAGAATTTGTTCAATATTTAGTTGTTCACAAGTAAAATTAAATTACCTTACCTATTAATATTCCTCAATATTAACTCTTTCCACTAAATGCTAAGAGCTTTATTTTCTCTGAATATAATGTTAGCACATGCACATCCTTTCTGTATTAGTTAATTTTTGGTGTCTCTTGTTTTACTTTAAGGTTCAACCTAAAACTCTTTTTTAATAGGTGAGATAAGCCCATTTTCATTCATCAATACAGGTATGTCTGATTTCAGAGCTCTTTTATTATTTTATATTTTGTTTTGTGGATTTTATTTTTTTCTAAGTCTTTTATTACGTGTCTGGCTTATTTTGGGGGGTATGAGGAGGAATGGGAACTTTTGTTATTTAGGAAGATTTTTACATATGAACTAAAAGAAATGAACTAAAATATGCAGTATTAATGTGTTTTGTCTGTGTTTCTGTGTTATTTTTCTTTGTACCTCCCTTAGTTTTTGCTTTACAAATGTTGCTGCTATATATTTTCATGCATGTAACAATTCATAAGTAACATATCATTTGCACACTTTTTCATTTTAAAGTCCCCTTCCTTGTCTTGTTTAATATTTTTTGGAATGAATTCCACCAGTATGTCTTTGTTAGTATTTTTTCTTATATATGTTTGTTTAAAATCACCTTTAATTTGACCACCCAGCAATAATCTCAATTCCTTCAAGTAGACAAGTATCTACAATGCACCTAACTCAAGGGCACAGGGATACTCAAAAAACATACCACTAATGCCCTCATGGAGCCTACATTATGGTGGGGAAATGAACAAATAAGCAAGTCATCAATATGGTAAAGCCAGCCAGTTTGGCAGAGAAGACACACCACTGAGCCTTGCCTATGGCTACCTTTCTAGTCTCATCATCTGTTGGTTCCCCTCTCTTGCTTAATGCCCTACGAATATTGAAGTGTTAATAGTTTCCCCCACAAACCACACTGTTAACACTCCTTCAAGCTGCTATTCATGCTGTTGCCTCTGCAAGGAAAGACCTCACCTTTCCTTCCCTTCTTCTTCAAGATTCAACCTAAGTATCACCTTCTCTCTGCCACTCATAGCTGTGGTAGTATCCTCCCTGTACTCCCTCCTAAGTACTCTGGCCATACCTCAATCACCACACTGTTTAACACATTATACTGGAATTTCCTACTTCCACATATCTTTCCCACTAGACTATAACCTACTAGAAGTTAGGGAGCACGGCTTACTCATTTTGGTATACTAATGCTATGTACAGGTCCAATACACAAGAAGTACTCAATTTTTGCTGAACTGAATTTGGAAGTAATATCTCCATGTGTAGCATTTAAATATTATTTAGGAAATAGATCTACTCACTCTTTCTTGAAACCTGGAAATTTCATCAGCAGCAGTTTTCCTTTTTTCTGCCTTTTCTGCTTTTTCCCTTATCTCCTTTTCAAGCCTCAAAAATTCTTCCTGTTCTTTCTTCTGCTGGGTGTAACTTTCTAATAGTAATTTTAATTTAAACTGGCGTTGGCGTTCTTTCTGATGTTTTTTCTCTTTCTCTTCCTCTTCTTTTAACTGGGAAGCACATTTCATTGACATTTCTATACTTTTCTGTTTTTTCCAAGCTTCAACTGCCAATTTCTGATTCTTTCTTTGTTCCTCTTTTTGCTTTTGATTCTCTTGTTTGTTATGAAAAAGCATAAGTGTGTTGTCTGCCTTTTCCTTTAATTTGAAAATTTCCTCCTTTTTTTGCTGCTTTTTAGCTTTCCAACTCTGAATTGACTAAATGATTTTTTAAAAAAAGAAAGCAAGAGAAAAACATTTTTTAATAACCGAAAGTATTTTAAAATATGGCTTCAATTTCATCTTTCTAGAAAGAATATTGATTGCAGGATGCTGGATGCTTAGGTTTTTTGGCTTTGTTTTGTTTTTAACCAATACAATTCTTTTCTACTTCTGTTTTTTAAAATTCACTGTCTCTTAAAACTCTGAATAATGGGTTATCCTTTTGGCCTTTCTCTTTCTCACCTCAGGTGATCCACCTGCCTTGGCCTCCTCAAGTGCTGGGATTACAGGCGTGAAACACCGCACCAGGCCTACCTGCTTCTTTTATTTTCATGAGTAACATCCCTTTCCTCTAATCATCTCATTTCTGCTTTCAAATTCTCTTTCTGGGCTTAGAATACTTTCTGAGTGATCTTTAGCTGGTCAAATATCCAAAGAGGAATTAAGAGTTGGGTATTTAAGAACATGAGCGCCGAAGCCAGACTATTTGGGACCAAACCCTAGCTTTGCCATTTACTAAGTGTGGCGTTAGATGAGCCACTAAGACTTCTCTGTCCTCATTTTGCTCATCTATAAAGTAGTAGGTAGTATTTCATGCACAGTGTTGTGTGGGGGACCGGCACGTCTGCCGAGAGGCTCCCGGCCTGCGGGAGGCCTCACGCCAACTCGGAGATGTTCATTACCCGCAGGAGAGAGTTGCTGAACTTAACAAAAAAAATATGACTCTGACTTACTATGGTTCTCAACTCGGGGCTATTTTTCTCCTCCAGGGGACATCTGGCTGGAGACATTTTTGAGAATCACAATTAAGAGGATATTATAAGCATCTACTCACTAGAAGCCAGGGATGTCATCCTATAATGCACACAATAGGTCCCCATAACAAAGAATTATCTAGCTCCAAATATCAATAGTGTGTCAAAGTTAAGAAATTCTGATCTAAACCAAAGCCAGAGTAACATTTTTGTAAAAATGAACCTTTGTAGGTATCTGCTACAATCAAATGTCATTTTTTTTTTCCTAGGGTATCAAACATTTTAAGTCTTTAAAATAAGCAATAAGGTTGAAGTATAAAATCTCAAAGAAACGTTTAACAGTTAAAGCATTTTTTCTACTGTCTGATGATTTTTCTATTCAAAACAATGTGGCCTTTGCTGGTAAGATGACATTTTTCAAAAGTCTCAGTGGATCCGGATTGCTCACATTTCTGAGAAGTGCATATAGAGGACTGTACCCATAATCAGAGGCTTTTTGTCCCACTGTGTTATTAGTAACAGAGACATGTTTGGCTCTGAGGAAGTCATAGAACTGTAGTTCTATTAATTGGGTAAACTTACTTAACTTTCTTTTTTTACTTTTTATATTTTGAGAGTAAGTCTTGCTCAGGGTAGAGTGCAGTGGTGCAATCACAGCTCACTGTAGCCTCAACCTCCTGGGCTCAAGCAATCCTCCCATCTCAGCTTTCCAAGTAGCTGGGACCACAGGTGTGTGCCACCACACCGATTAATTTTTTTGTATTTTTTGTAGACATGGGGTTTCACCATGTTGCCCAGGTTAGTCTCGAACTCCTGAGTTCAAGAGATCCGTCCACCTCAGCCTCCCAAAGTGCTGGGATTACAGGCGCAAGCCACTGTGCCTGGCCAAAATTACTTAACTTTCAATGCCTCAGTTTCATCTCCTATTAGATTGTGAGGGGAAGGGAACTATAAACATACTTCATGAGATTTCTGTAAAGTTAATGAGACATATTAGGTGTTTAGCGCTGTGCCTGGAACATAGAAACACAGGGTGAATAATAGCGATTATAATTATTACCTCTTTTTTTCTTTCTTCTAGAGCCAGAAATTTTTGATACCATTTCTCATGCTGTTGAACTTCATCCTGTGTTCTTCCAGGAAGGTGTTCTAGAACTTCTTCCATAAATGTTGGCTTCCCTTTATGTTTGTTTCTCACCTTTACAAAGTTCTGGTGATCATAATCATCCCAGCCACCTTGGCGTCCTCCTGTTTGCTGAAGGAATTTTTCAAAATCTAGTACCTCTTCTGGAAGAGTACTTGGTGTTACTTTGTCTACAGGAACTTTGCTTGAGATTGCTCTGAAAGCTTTCTCTGTTTCTGAATTACCCAAAGCCCATGTGTCAATTTTTCTTGATATGGCACTCAACTCATTATTAGTTGTTTTCTCTTCTTTAATTAGCTCTTCATATCTAAAATTTTAAAAATAAAGTTTGAATAAGAAGACAATCCATATTAACCCTTCAGTTTCCATCAAATTTAAGCTACCTGACCCCTTATATTATCTTCTCCACTTAATATTATTAACATTTATAAATCTAAGCCTTAGTCTCCTCAGAGATAAAAACAATCTTTCAAATTCTTATTTGGGATTTTATAGTAACTATGAATAAAAATGCACTTTATGAAAAGCCACCTAAACCCTAAAACAAGAGAGATATTATATTGCTTTTGTGTAAGACTCAAATACATAATAACAGAATGCATTATATATAAAAACCTAGTGGGGCCAGTTACTGACAAATAAAGGTCAATAATTTAATATTAAAATATTAAAATGAGTTTAAAACATACATCAACCTCTGCTCTTCTTTAAATGTGTTAATTGCATTTTCAATTTCTTCCATCATTTCTCTGAGCTTCTCAACAACTGTAAAAGAAACATGGAAAAATTATTTTGTGTCACATTTTCATATGGCTAAGAGTTAAATATTAGGAAAAAAAGTGGAATGTTCCCCTAATTTTAAAACATTTCTTAGCCTAAGGCATAAGAAAGCTCTGCTCAAAAGTGAATTTTTATTATTGTAATTGTTTCTCATTACAGATTTTTTCCCTATACACTCATATCATTATCATCTCCATTTTAGAGATGAAGAAATGAAAGCTCAGAGATATCAAGTAACTGGCCTACAATTACATAGCTAACAAGTAAAAGATCAAGGTTTTGACCCAACACCTGTTTGATTCCTAAGTCCACACACCCTGAGCCCTTTACTTTGTTGCTTTGATACTCAGGAATGAATGTTACAGTAAGCAAAGAGGTAGGGATATGATTTGTGGGATTTTTTCCAAAAACCAGCATTTTTCTCAAATCAGTTTAACCTTTCCTTATGTATTAGAAATGCCTCTGAAAGGTAATTATTTCAAAAAACAAATGAAGGAAAAACACTGGGGTAGGATTAAGGAAATCAATCTTTTTTTCCCCTTAATTAGCTGTTTTTACACCTTTCTATAACATAGATTCCCAGTCCTGTAAATGACACTAGTATGTGTGTTCTGCCTACCTTATAATTTGTAGGGATTTGATGATACTTTAATGGATTCACACAGAAATACTGGATTACAGTTCTCCAGTGTAAACTTACTAAGTCTTAACCCAGTTTAGCTCCATTAATGCCAAATAGAAAATACTAACACATAAGAAAGAGTATAACATTTAAATTTACTTACAATCAGGTGTAGGCTTCACATCTTTTAATTGATGCTGAAGTTTCTTTACGTTGTTGTGTATTTTGGCTAATTGTTGCTGGATTTTTGCTCCTATAAGGAAGTACGCACTTTAAATTAATTCTGTGACAAATGTGGTTACAATTCAGGATTCTACACTTAAGAATGATCACGATCAGTAAAAGAAAGCCAAGAATAATTAAATAAAGAACAAAAGATAGTTATTTATGTAAAAACAACATTAATGCTTTAAGTACCTTTGTTCTAAATAAAGCATCTTTTAATTTCTTCCAATATTTAAAAGCATAATGGGTTAAGTCTTAATACAGCCTGTGCTTAGGAGATGTCTTTTTCCCCTCTGTGTAGATTGAGTTATTGGGCATTGTTTTAGATGTAAAGATTAGCAATTTAAACATGGTTTGTTTTGTTCTTTAATACTTTCTTTTCTTTTTAATTTGTTATAATTTATGGAAATAGAATATGATCTTAACTATATTGTGGGAATGTTAAAACTGTCTAGTTAATTCTGTGAATACTCAGAAACTTCCCATTGAGAATTAATTTCATCTAACCAAATCCTCTAAAAAAGGGGCAGGTGATACTCATTGATATCTCTCTCACAGCCCTGAGGAGGTGCCTTGGATATCATTCAGTGGTATACTGTGCCACAGGTTGCCAAGCTCAACCAAAGGGCCAGCCTGGGATAAAATGTTAGGGCCACAATAAAACCTGAAAAGTAAATGAGAGTCGGAAAAATGTTTTCAGATGGTCTTTATCAGCAGCAGAAAGACTGGATTCTTCTTTCATATTTTTTTCTGAAGGAATAATCTTAATTTAATATTTACATGAAGTATTAGGCTAATATCAAGATACATTCCTATAATAGTAATATCATTATTTTATCATCTTGGGGTACTTTATGCACCCTTCTCTTTTTTGTTTTTGCAACTTTTCCACATATGAACACGAAGCACTAAAGGCTCTGTACAAAAGTCCTTAAAAGCAATTATTTTTAAAGAGAAAGTTTACTTATAGGTTTGCAGTCTGTGAATATCCAAAACAACCTCTTAATACATATATGACAGCTTTGGCTTGTTCTATGTTTTTCATTAAAATTCAAGAATTCCATAAAGGCAGAAACTTTGTAGGGTCTTATTCACTGTTGGAATTTTAGGTCAAAAAACTCTAGTAATTAGGAAAGTATTTTTTGTTGTTTTATTTTTGCTTTAATTTGATCAGCTACTAAAATATGATTACAGGGCTAATAATCTTTTTATTTTATTTGTTTATTTGGATATATAGACAAATCATTTAAGTATAATATAACATAAATGCAAGCTAAAATTGAGGCATGATATTTGAGGTAAGAAATAGGTATTTCTACTGCTTAGCTGTAATATATGAAAGGAAAACTTCTCTATCTTTATATTAAGACAGGCATTCTTTCCTCTCCTAGACAGGACAAACATGAAGTGTTACTAAAGAATGGCAAAACTGTAGAACAAAGGAAAATAAATTGGTACAAATAAAGTTGCCTTAATAAAGGGAAAATCAAGTGACCTAAAATTTGCACAAAATTTTACTTACTGGCATTACTGAGACATAGAAAAATCAGCCTCCCAGTTGTCTACAAAAGAACTGAGGGAAATAAAGAAATATTGAATCAGGGGTGTCTAGATTTCTCAATGTATCAAAGAGAAGAGATAACTAGAAATCTGGTGTTTATATTGGGTCTTGTTATCATTCCAACAAAAGAAGGAGAATGATTCCTGTCACTGCTTGACAAAGGATAACTTTTTAAAGTAGTATAATCTCTTCTTTTAAAAAATGGTGCAATCTTATATTCTGAAAGAAAAAATTCACTAGGAATTTATTTTAATTGATGATAAGGGAGTACCATAAGCTGTCTGATCTCCACAAAGTAAATCTTAATATTTATAAATCTTAGGTATTTGATAACCATTATTTTTCCTTTAAGAAATGTTAAGTAGCTTTTTTACTATAAAGATTTTACAACATACAGCATCTAATGCTACAATGAAATAGTTATTCTCAGAATTCTTTAAGGGTAACATTTATATACTATTGGCAATGATTAATATTCATAACAAACAAAAGAATATAGTCATGTATAATCCATCTATAAGGTACTTTTGAATATATTATCACATCAGATGCAGGACGGCTCTCCTGAGGTAGAAATGACAGGTTTTAGAATGTAGATGAGGAAACTCAAGTTTATGCAATTATCTGATTTGATCACTTCATACAACTACTAATTATAGCCTTGAATTTGTTGATGCTTACTGAGTCCAGGGCTCAGTCAAAAATGCCAGGGTGATGAGCTAACATCAGATAGCCCAGAAAAATCACTATGCTTTTAAGAAATTTTAATAGCATTTGCCGGTTTGTCAACCAAAAACAACCCCCAAACCCTCTTTCTTATTAAATTCAAAGAAACATACAACAGAAAACAATCCAGTTAATATGACTAAATAGTGACCCAAAAGAATAAGCACGTGTCCCTAAAAGACAAATTTTACCAACTAAAATATAGAGAATGTAATGTAGTCAATAGAGAACTGACTCTATTGATAGAGAACACAACACAGTCAATGCACAAAGACAAAGCGCAGGGTAAAACTACAACTTAATATCGTTCAACAGTTTTTAGTTCATCATAAACTCAACTTACTTTCTGTTTTCCTGCTGTTAATCAGTTTATTTTCCAATTCTTCTAGCATACTATGCTCAATTCTGAAGTCACTTTTTTGGTTGTAGAAATGACTGTGTTTATCTTTTTCCATGTTAATAACCCTTTAGGAAAAGAAACAAATGGCATATGATTTAAATATATTTTTTAATTGTTTCAAACATGAAGACCCTCAATAATGAGTATTTTATATTTGGATTAATTCATCTATGGAATAAAATAATTGGTTAATAAGGCTAAGGAGTCAAAACATTACTCAAAATAGTAGTTAGAAAAGAGTTAATTTCAATCAAAAACAACTGTAATTTGAACTGCTATTTAAATCATATAATGATAACTTAAGAAAATGTGGATATACATTTACTTTGCAAATGCATAAACATTTGGCTATCAATTCCAACTCAATCTCACTGGAGCCTGAAAATGGCCATCACTGCTGATAACTACTTTCAAAAGTAGATATTGCTAACTTTGTAACCTTAGCCAAGATTATTAACCTCTTCTAGTATGAACCTCCTCATCACTAAAATGTGAATATTAATAGCTCTCCATTATCTAATAGGGCTATTATTCACATCAAATGAGTTAATATAAGTGGGAGATCTCTGTACAGTATATTATGGAAATGCAAGTTATTAATAATATTAATAAAACTAAAATTTCAAGAGACTAATGAT
Source organism: Cacajao melanocephalus (assembly GCA_963573385.1). Taxonomy (NCBI): domain Eukaryota; kingdom Metazoa; phylum Chordata; class Mammalia; order Primates; family Pitheciidae; genus Cacajao; species Cacajao melanocephalus. The sequence goes on from CAUYLG010048598.1 coordinate 18,059, forward strand.
CTACAAAGACAGGAAATTTTATGTATTTAATGGCTACTGTCTACATTCACTTCAGAGCTTTTTACAGCAGATCTTTTCTCTTTGGATTTAGTCCATCCACCAGTGAGGAGTTCCTATTGTTAGTTTAAACCCCAAGATCAAACAAAAACAAAATAAAACACTACTGAGAAACTTTTTGATCGGGCAAAGAAATTAATTTTCAAATTACTCTTCTGTTTTTTTGAGTCAGGGTCTGGCTCTGTCACTCAGGCTGGAGTGCCATGGTAGAATCTCAGCTCACTGCAGCCTTGACATCCCTGACTCAAGCAATTCTCCAACCTCAGCCTCCTGAGTAGCTGGGACTACAGGGGTGCACCACCATGCCCAGCTAATTTTTTTTTAAATTTTTTTGGTAGAGGCAGGCTTTTGCCATGTTGCCCAAGCTGGTCTTGAACTCCTGAGCTCAACTGATCTGCCCACCTCAGCCTCCCAAACTGTGTGAGCCATCATGTCCAGCCAAATTAATTTTCTTAATGTGTTTCTTTCTCCCAGAAGGTAGAAATTAATACGAATATTTCTCCACTAAACTTGGATTTACTAAGTGGTGGAGCATCTCGGGCCATTGACTTAATTCACACAACCCGAGAGGCAACTATCTGCCATAGAGTTTCCTAATCTTTTCCACTTTGTCACACATAGATAAGTTGTGTTTTTGTTTTGTTTTGTTTTGAGACGGAATCTTACTCTGTCACCCAGGCTGGAGTGCAGTGGCGTGATCTCAGCTCACTGCAACCTCTGCCTCCCTGTTTTAAGCAATTTTCCTGCCTCAGCCTCCTGAGTAGCTGAGACTATAGGCACCTGCCACTCCTGGCTAATTTTTTTTTTTTTTTTTTTTTTGAGACAGAGTCTTGCTCTGTCACCAGGCACCAGGCTAGAGTGCAGTGGCGCAATCTCGGCTCACTGCAATCTCCACCTCCTGGGTTCAAGCAATTCTCCTGCCTCAGCCTCCTAAGTAGCTGGGACTACAGGTGTGCGCCACCACGCCCAGGTAATTTTTGTATTTTTTAGTAGAGACGGGGTTTCACCGTGTTGGCCAGGATGATCTTGATCTCTTGACCTTGTGATCCACCTGCCTCAGCCTCCCAAAGTGCTGGGATTACAGGCATGAGCCACCGCGCCCGGCCTAAGTTTTACATTTTTAGTAGAGACAGAGTTTCACCATGTTGGCCAGGCTAGTCTCAAACTCCTGACCTCAAGGAATCCTCCCACCTTGACCTCCCAAAGTGCTGGGATTACAGGCATGAGCCACCATGTCTGGTCGTCCATAGAGAGAAATTTAATATTCATAAGGCATGAGGGGGTAGACAGATGAGACTGCCCCAGAACCTACCACACTGCTCCAAAGGTTGAGGGGATCATGTCTTAGCATGTGTGTTTAGGTGGCTTATATAAGAAGAAGTATATTTTTGAGAAGAAGTAATGGGTAGATAAAGATATCAAATAGATATGAGTCCACATGGCAACTCTAATGGACTGGGGACAAATATGGAGTCCCGTGTTGAGGACTGGGAAGCTCATCCAGGCTCTGATTGCAGATAGGGGAAATTACTATGATCAAAAAGAAACATCTGCTATGGACACAGGATATGCTACGACAGCAAGTTATGTGTTGCAATTTCTGGATTAGAAATATTAACCTATAAGGATATTCAAAATATGCTAGTTAATAGAGACAAGCTGCCAAAAATGAAAATATGCTCAACCTCCTCAATAGAAGAAATGCAAATTAAAACTACATCACAGTAACACTGCACACCTATCAGATTGGCAAAAAAAAAATCACAAATGTAATATATTTTGTTGACAAAACTGTGAGAAAACAGGTGTGCTCATACATTGTTGGTGGAACTATTAAGTTGTCTACAGAGGGCAATTTAGCAATATTTATCACATTTGCAAGTTCATTTATCCCTGACCCAGCATTTCCTTTTAGGAATGTATCCCAAAGATATACTCACAAAGTTGATCTATGTGGGTATGGTAATTAGTTGCAGCATTCTTTGTTATTAAAAAAACTGAATATAACCTAAATGTCCATAAATATGGGCAGGTTAAATAAATCATATTACATTCATACACTGGAATCTGATGCAGTGGTACTGTGTTCTATGTACTGACAGGAAAAGACCTCCAAGATAACTCTTTTTTTTATAACAAAGCTTTTGTAGGATAATGTTAGACATATTCAAAAGTACAGAATGATAAATGGACCCCCATATGATATGCCCTTTATCTCACCCTGATTCAACAGTTTTACCTCTCATTTCATCTATCCATCTATCTTTGCTTTGTTTAGCTTAAGTATTTTAAAGTAAATCCATTACATCTATCTTTGCTTAGCTTAGCTTAGCTTATTTTCAAGTAAATCTTTTACATTATGCAATTTCACCCCAATATACTTTTGTGTGTGTCTCTAAAGATTATAGATATTTGACTTACCTAACTATAGATATTTGACTTATCTAACTATAATGCCATTGTTGTGCCTAGCAAAATCTACAATTCCTTGTTATCTAAGACATACACTTAAAAAAAAAAGATGCAGAGCAATGTAGACAGTATGTTATCATTTATACAAAAAGGGAAAAATCTGAATATATATTTCTATTTCTTTATGAACACATAAAATATCTGTGGAAGGATACATAAGAAACTAATAGTATTGGGTTATCTTAGTGGAAAGGAATTGGGTGGCTTAGGTCAAGGGTAAAACTGAGACTTTCCACTGGTTACCCTTTGATATGTTTTGATTTTTGAACTATATAACCTATTCTAAAAATAAAACAAAATGATATTATAGATTGTTTTTTCCTTTGTGTTTATGTGCACTGTTAGAAACACTCTTCCAATAAGTTTTTCTAATATTCTTTCAGTGAGTTTTTCCAATGCCTTACAGGAGGTGAAGAACCCTGCTCAGAATTGTAAGACACACTAGTTGCTGTATCTATGGATACATCTGGTAGACATTACCCTATCTAGAAAGAAACATAAAACAGAACCTCTAACCTAGAATCTAATTCTATCTAGAGTAATGCATTTTGGAAATGTTTAAAAATAATATTTTTTCAAATTCTGGATACTAAAGATACAGGTATTAGCAATTTCAAATATACAATACATTATTATTAACTATAGTCACCATGCTGTATGTGAGGTCTCCAGATCTTTTCTATTTTATAACTTGTACCCTTTGACCAACATCTCCTCATTATCCTCACTTCCACCTCATCACCCCCAAACTCCTGGTAACCAGCATTCTATTATCTGTTTCTGAGTTTGACTTTTTTAAGACTCCACATATAAATAAGATCATGCATTGTTTGTCTTTCTGTGTATGGCTTATTTCACTTAACATAATGAAAATACTTTGCTAAGAAAGTTGATCTCAAATATTCTCAACCCTTCACACACACACACAAGGTAACTATGTGAAGTGATGGATATGTTAATTAGCTTGATTGTGGTAGTCATTTTGCAATGTATATGTACATCCAGACATCACACTGTAGACATTAAATATATGTAATTTTTTTTTGTCAATTATACCTCAATAAAGTTGGGGGCAAAAGATGAAAGTATTGTATAAATGCAAGGAGAATTCAATCTCCAAAAGCTACAATATGGCATGGCTTTTCAAAATTCAAACAATATACTTTTTCATTGGTAGAATTTCCAAATAGAGAACTGCCACCAATTCTGATCTAGAGACCTTTCCTTACAATAGATTCCTTTTCTCTTGAGTTCTTTGGCAAATTAATACTATGCAGGTTCAAAGCAATGTTTTGATAAAGCTCTCAACTGTAGGGTAGAGTGGGGTGCCTTGAGTTCTAATTCTTTTTAACATTCCTCATATTTATCATGTGCTGGTACTGCTGACAACATTACACATTCAATAAATATCACTGGTTGTTTAAAGAAAAAGTTCATATATATTGAAAATTTAAAATAAATGGAAGCTTCTCAAATAGCTTGGTCATAATGTGCAGAATGGATTTGAAAGGGGCCAGAAACCAAGGAAGCGAGATCAATTAAAAAGCCCCTTCAAAAAAACATAAGATTACAGACTTTTCATTAAAATGATTCACTGTCTTCCTTCGTGAGATCACACCCACGTATTCAAACAGTCTTGCTGGTGAACAGTACTGGTTAGTAAGAATAATAATATCTTTCAGAGTGGCTGGAGCCAGACTGAGTCCTTCAAACACCATTTATTAACCATGTAACCTATGAAAAGATGTTTATTCACTATGATTCTCAACATCTTCCTTTGTAAAATAGGAAGGAAAGCAATTTAAATATCTAATGTTCGTCATTTATAAAACACTTTCATACATACATAATTAAAAAAATTCACTTCCTCAAAAATATTTACCAGGCATTTAACTATAATTATAAAGTGAAAATATATTAGATCTGTTATTTGTTACACAAAATCTAAAGAAATAGCTGTTTTGTTTCCTGTGAAATACACAGATCCAAAATGGCAAAAATAGAGAAAATCGAAATAACTCTAGTTACGATTAACTTTACATTAAACAGCCTATTATCATTTGTCCATTTCACTTCTCCCATCTTTCTCTTGTTATATTTGACAGGCTAGTGATTAAAATTTTGTAGCTTTAATGTAAGACTAGGTAGGGTATAGTTAATTTTTTAATGTCCATTATAAAATGGCTAGTAATGTTATTTGAAGATAATATTCTTATACTTACTGATTTTTAAATTTTTCTGCTGTGCGTACAAATTCTGCTTTCTTAGTCTGATTAACTTTCTGCTTCCAGTTTTGAAGATGAAAAGAACGAATTCCACCTGAAGTACTAAAACAGCCATCATTCTGTATTGAGAACAAGAAAAACTTAATAGCAATGAAAACAGTAAGACATAAAGTGGAATTTTTTCAGAGAGATAAAATGTCAATAGTTGCGTTTCTTGGAGGATAATTTTGGCGCCAATCTTATTTAACTCTTAAAAGTACATTTGTGAAAGAAGGAATATCTATCAAATGAAGGAATATCTATCTTACAATGCTAAACTGAGTAAGAAATGTTAAATATCCAGGGATTAGATGCAAAATAATCTAATTCATTCATTCAGTCATTTAACAAATATGTATTGAACACTATGAAGTGACATGGGCTGCATTAGACACCAAGGGAACAGTGATGATCCATAATAATATGGCCCCTGTCTCAAAGTCTAGTGAGGGAAAACAGATTTAAAGAGAAAACAGTAAACAAGCAATAAAACTGGAAACTCCACCAGGTGCAATAAGTGCTATTAAGAAAATAAACATAAGGGCTGAGATGGAGAAAGTGGAGCAAGGGTTTGCTTTTTCAGTTACAACAGCCACAGAAGGTCTATTTGAGGGGATGACTTTAAGGAAGAATGGAGCCAGCCATGACAGGAACAGTAGGAAAGCGTATTCTAAGCACAGGGATCCACATGCGCAAAAGCCCTAGAGCATGAAAGACTCAGCCGAGTTCAAGCAGAGAAAGGCCAATTGTGACACAAGATTAGTAACAGTGGGGATCTTGGTAGGAGATAAAAGTAGAGAGGTAGGTATGTGCCAGATCATACAGACATTTTAGGTCACTTAGGGGGGTTCTGAATTTTATTGAAGAGTTTTGAGCTGGGAAATGCCATGGTACATTTAATTCTTTAAGAAAAATTTTCTGGCTATTTCTTGGAGAATAAATTGATGGGAGATGTGGGGATGAAGTCAGGCAAGAATAAAAGCAGGAGGATCAATGAGGTACCTGGTACAGCTATACAGGCAAGGAATGACAGTGTCCAGGACTACAGGGCTGATACGAAATAAGACTCAATGTATTTTGGTAGTATCACCAAGAGGGATTGCTGAGCAACAAAAATGGGTTGTGGGAGATGAGGGGAAAATGAAACAAGGCTTTACATTTCTAGGAGCAAAAAAAAAAAAAAAAAAAATAGTAGTAAATCTAAATCTAGGAAATATATTTTAAGTTGAGATGTAACTCACATACCATAAAATATCTCTGTTTAAAGTGTACAGTTCTGTGGTTTTTAGTGTATTCACAAAGTTGTGCAATCATCATCACTATCCAGTTTCAGAATATTTTCATCATACCAAAAAGAAACCTCATACCTATTAGCGGTCACTCCCCATTGCCCTTCCTTCCAGCTCCTGGCAACCATTAATCTACTTTCTGACTCTATGGATTTGCATATTCTGGAGAATTTATATAAACGGAATCGTACAATATGTAGCCTTGTCTGTCTGACTTCTTGCACTTCACATGATGTTTTCAAGACTTATCCGTGTTGTACCATGAATCAATACTCCATTTCTTCTTATGGCTGAATACTACTCCATTATATGGATCTACCACATTTTGTTTATCCACTAATCAGTCATAAGCTGATGGACAATTGGGTGTTTCAACTATTTGGCCAAGTTACTATGAACATGTGTACATGTTTTAATGCAAACATATGTTTTCAATTCTCTTCATTTTATACCTAGTGGCAGAATTTCTGGATCATAAAGTAACTATTTTTTTACTTTCCCATTTAAAAAAATTGGGTGGCATAGCAAGGCCTGGTGGCTCATGCCTCTAATTCCAGCACTTTGGGAGGCCAAGGTGGGAGAACAGCTTGAGCTCAGGAGTTTGAGACTGGCCTGTGCAACACAGCAAGGTCCTGTCTGCATAAAAATAAGTTAAAAAAAAAATTAGGCAGGCATGGTGGCATGAGGCCACCAGCAGGCCACCTCAGGAGGCTGAGATGGGAGGATTTCTTGAAATCAGGAGATCAAGGCTGCAGTAAGCCATAACCACACAACTGCACTCCAGCCTGTGGGGACAGAGCAACACACTGTCTCAAAAAAAAGTCGGGGTGGTTGCCCTTTTATTGTGAAGTTGAAAGCATTCCTTATATATCGAATGTAAAAGTCCCTTATTAGACATATGATTTGCAAATATTTCCCCCCATTCTCTGAGTTGTCTTTTCACTTTCTTGATAATGCCTTTGAAGCCCAAAAGTCTGTAACTTTTTAAAGAACTTGCCAAACTGTTTTCCACAGTGGCTGCACCATTTTACATTCCCACTAGCAACGTATAGGGATTCAATTTCTCCACAAACTCACCAATAACTGTTATTGTCTGTCTTTTTTATTACAGTCATCTTAATGGGTATGAAGTGATTTCTCACAGTGGTTCTGATTAGTCCATAATGACTAATGATGTTGAGCATTTTTTCATGTGCTTATTGGCCACTTTTAAGAAATGTCTACTTAAATCCTTTCTCTTTTAAAAAATTTGGTTGTCTATTTATTGTTGAATTGTAACAATTATTTATATATGTTACTCAACTTTTATGGGAGCTCTGTTTTGGACAGAGCTCTAGCAGTAGGCCCCAACAGACCAGACAAAATAAAAAGAGTCATTCATGCTAAGTGCCACATGATCAAAATGAAACTTTAAGGAAATACGCAAATTTCCCCAACTGAACATGTTTTCCTGAAAACAAGAGATGCACAGCAACCAATCAGAAAGGGTCCAGTCAACCTGAGTCTGAATAATAAGGAAAGCCTCTTTACTTTTACCCTCGTAAGTTACCTGAAGTAAACTGATGTTAACCAATCCTCTTTCTTTGTTTAATTGAAGTGGTGAAGGTCTTATGTTGCTCAGGTTGGACTCCTGGGCTCAAGTGATCCTCTCGCCTCAGCCTCCTGAGTACCTGGGACTATAGGCACATGCTACTGTGCTCAACTCCAATCTGCTTTGTTCTTTTAGCTTCAAAACATTCTTTCATAATTGAGATTGTATTGTTTGTATTGAAGACCAGTACACACACATTTCAATTTGCACACAATTTTTAACATAGGTACCAAAAATCTAAAACGCCATGTACATTTTTTTTTCTCAAGATGAAGTTTCACTCTTGTCATCCAGGCTGGAGTGCATTGCCGTGATCTCTGCTCACTGCAACCTCTGCCTCCTGAGTTCAAGTGATTCTCCTGCCTCAGCCTCCCAAGTAGTTGGGATTACAAGCACCCACCCCCATGCCCAGCTAATTTTTGTATGTTTAGTAGAGACAGGGTTTCGTCACGTTAGCCAGGCTGGTCTCGAATTCCTGACCTCAGGTGATCCACCCACCTCGGCCTCCCAAAGTGCTGGGATTACAGGGATGAGCCATCATGCCCAGCTGCCATGTACTTTTAAAACTTATTCCAGTGACTTTCCAGCTTAAATTTGGAGGGAATTTTTCCTTAAGAGGAGATCAAGTACCAGTATCTTCACATACTGATAAGCTGTTACATACATCCCAGCAACTCACAATTTAATACCACTACATACTTTTAATTTTCAATCTTTCACAACACACTAACAATGTTATTAGGAAAATATAGGATTATCATAACCAAAGACGTCACAGAGTGCACACAATTCTGACAGGGCAAGCCATGATCAAAGAGTGGTTTTTATAAGGAAACATTTCTACTAAAGAATAACACGGGAATGGAAGTAATTTAAAATGTTCAAGACATCAAATGTAGGACCGTGACTCCATACTGCCATTTGGTACGCTTAGTATTAGAGGATATAAGAACTAACCCCCTATTTATGGAATGTTAAGCTGACACCCAAGACAGTCAAAGCCTCTCATAATTTAATATTCCACACTATTTTGTAGTTGTACGAAAAAATAACCCGCAAACGATTTCACCTCTTAAAACATTTACACTTAAAAAACATGATGAGGTGGGATTCTCTCCTTCAGTTCCCAGTGACTGAAAAATTTGCATTTACAAGATAGTTGATAAAAATATGCCTCTGGATTGTACAAGGAGGGAGACAGGGACTACTAAGACACAGTAGACAATATTAATCAGACTTGGCTTTTTTTTTTTTTTTTAAATCAAACTCATTTTATTGCCAGACAGATTTAGCTTCTTTCCCTCAGCCTTCATCAAAGGCTCTCCTTGGTTTTAGTTTGTTTTCTGCAGGTAAGCCTTCTTCAGTTTCTTGTTTAGCCACTTCGGCCAGTTTTCCTTTTACTCCCCTTTTCCCTCTGGTTTGCACTTTGTGTCCGAAGATTTATCCTTTCATGTTGCCTTTTTTGGCTTCATTTCTGCTTTTGTAGGAGCAAGTTTAGATGACAACTACATGAATCTCCTCTTGGGCTCTTCCTTCACTGCCCTTTCTGCTGAACTGACCTTCCTCTTGGGCTTCCTGGCAGCAGAAAAGGTACCTACCTGGTGCTGCGCTTGCACGCCCTGGTGTGCGAGCCTCTGTGGAGCTGGGATGCCTGGCTATTGGGGCTCCTCCTGCCACCCCAGCTGCTGAGATCCCCATTTTTTCTATTGTTTCTGGGTTTTTTGTTCCTACTTTACAGAACCCACTGTTCTGTCATGCCCTATGGTAATTCTTATTCCATTTTATTGAATGGGATGCTACCCTGATTCATGAATTGCAAATAAAAGCCTATTCGATCTATATTGAAGTAAATTTGTTGTAACTTTGTTCAACATATATTTTAGATGTAAGACCCTTATCAACATATAATTTGCAAGTATTTTCTCCCATTCTCTGACTTACCTCTTTACTTTCTTAATAATGTTCTTTTGCAGCAGCATAATCCTGGCTCACTGAAACCTCCACTTCCACCACCCCCGTTCAAGTGATTCTCCTGTCTCAGCCTCCTGAGTAGGTGGGACCACAGATGCACACCACCCTGCATGGCTAATTTTTGTATTTTTAGTAGGAATGGGGTTTTGCAATGTTGTCTGGGCTGGTCTCAAACTCCTGGCCTCAAGTCATCTGCCCACCTGGGCCTCCCAAAGTGCTGGAATTACAGGCATGAGCCACTGTACCTGGCCTGAAGCACAAAAGTTTTTAATTTTGATGAACTCCAACGTATCTATTTGGTCTTTGGCTGCTTGTGCTTTAGGTGTCATGCAGGAGAAACTACTAACTGACCAAAGGTCATGAAGACTCAGGCCTTTGTTTTATTCTAAGAGTTTTTTAGACCTACATTTAGGTCTTTGATCAGATCAGAGATTCTTCAAATATGGTGTGAGGTAGTTCAGCTTCTGTATGTGGTTATTCAATTGTCCAAACATTTGTTGAAAAGACTATCCCTTTCTTATGCAATTGTCTTGGCATCCTTTTGAAAATCAACTGCCCATAAATGTGTAGATTTATGTCTTGACTCTCATTCATCTATTTGTCTATTGTCTATCCCTATGCCTGTACCACAGTTTGATTACTGTAGTTTTGAAGTTAAATTCTGAAATTAACAAGTGTAAGTCCTTCAATTTTGTTCTTCTTTTTCAAGATTGTTTTGGCTATTTTGGGTGCCTTGAATTTTCCATATTAATTTTAAGATCAGCTTGTATATTTCTGCAAAAAAAATTTTTAAAAAGGAAGCTAAGATTTTTATAGAGCTTGCACTGAATCTGCAAATCAATTTGGAGTGTATTGCCATCTTAACAAAACAAAGTCTTCAAAATGATAAATATTTAAGTATTCATTTATTTAGGTCTCCTTTAATTTTTTTGAATAGTTTTTATAGGTTTTAGAGCATAAGTTTTGTGCTTTTGTTAAATTAACTCCTATGTATTTTATTCTTTATAACACTATTATAAATGGTATTTTTTTCTAAATTTTATTTTTGAATTGTCCATTGCTAGCGTATTGAAATACAATTGACTTCTGTATATTTATCTTGTATCCTGCAACCTTGCTGTACTTGTTTATTAGTTTTCTAGTAAATTTTTTTTGTGTCTGTGTGGATTCCTTAGAATTTTTAATATATATTATGTCATCTGTGAATAAGTATCACATTACTTCTTCCTTTCCAATATTAACGCTCTTTATTCACTTTTCTTGCCTAATTGCCCTAGTTAGAACTTTCAGTGAGTAAAGTGTTAAGAGTGGACAATCTTATCTACTTCCAGATCATATGGAGACAACTTTCCATATTTTATCATCAAGTAATATGTTACAGCTGGGAGTGGTGGTGCAAGCCTGTAATCCCACACTTTGGGAGGCCGAGGCAGGCAGATCACCTGAAATCAGGAGTTTGAAACCAGACTGGCTAACATGGTGAAATCCTGTTTCTATTAAAAATACAACAAATTAGCTGGGCATGGTGATGCACGCCTGTAATCCCAGCTACTTGGGAGGCTGAGGCAGGAGAATCATTTGAACCTGCGAGGTGGAGATTGCAGTGAGCCAAGATCACGCCATTGCACTCCAGTTTGGGCAACAAGAGCAAGACTTTATCTCAAACAACAACAAAAAAAGTAATATGTTATTTAATGATGCCTCTGTCACATTGAGAAAGTTCTCTTCTATTGATAGTGTGTTGACTGTTTTTATCATGAAAGGGTGTTGGATTTTGTCAACTGCTTTTTGTTTCTACTGGGATGATTATGTGGTTTTGCCCTTCATTTTATGTGGGGATCGCTCCAGTGTAGAGGCATTTTGACTGTGCCTCCGCCATAATGTGAGCTTGAGCCCAGACACATTTCCCCCTTTTCCTGGAGGCAGTCGAGCTATGAGGAAGCAGGAACTAAAAATGGATGATTCTGTTGAAGTTATTTTAGACTCCCTGACGCCGACAAAATGGCTTGTTGATGGCTGTGGGGTCTTACTAGACATTGTGTTTTATTTTAAATCCTGTTCTGGGCTAGTTTTATGACTCTGTTTACTGAGCACTGCCTAGGCCCTGTGGCCATGCTTGTGACTCTCGGAGATTGTTGCATTTGAGGATTTGTGATTCCTTCCGACCCTTAAGGAATATCCCCTTTCCAAATGTAAACCCTTGCTCAATAGATAAGAAAATCATCTTCCTGTTTTGTGATTCTCATGTTCTCTTTTATGGCTCCTGATTAAGTACTCTTTTTGTTTACTGATATTTTTCTTCTACCCCAGATCTTCTGTGTTGTTAACTTTTTGTTCCCCTTTATTGTATAGAATCAACAATGTAGGTTGACGTCAGCTGCTGAAAGCTGAAGTATATATTGGGACCCTATGCACAAATAAAATTGCTGCTTAGGCACAGCCCATTCAGTCCTCCAGACCCCATCTGTCTATCTTCTTTATTTCCCGCACACTTCTCTCCTTCCAGGTTGGGACCCTCTTGCAGGCCAAGAGTCCCCGGCAAAGGTGCCGTTCCCGACAGTAGTTTTCATTACAACAAAAAAGTTGAGCTGTTGCCAGAGTCCGTATGGCCTGCAAATAGTACCTGGCCCTTTACAGAAAAAGTTAGCCAACCTCTGATCTTGGCTAAGAACTTGACAGTAGGTACTATTAAAGTTATTGCTAATTTCATATATGTTTGTAATAATTATAGTCTCACAAATCATTTTCCAAAACTATTTGCAGAGAATTGTTTTCTTCTCTGCTCCTAAATCACAATGGAGATAGTCTATAACCAGTGAGCTGGGCCAGAAGCCAAGTACTTTCATCCCTCTTCCCAAATTGGAAATAATGCTTTTCTTTGGGTGCCTAACAATGAGTGCAGTGGCAAAAGCTTCAGATTCTGTTTTCAGGCTTGGAGTAGACACCAATTACATTTCCACTTTTTCAACTATAGTCCCAGCTACTCAGGAGGCTGAGGCAGGGGAATCGCGTGACCCTGAAAGGTGGAAGTTGCTGTGAGCCAAGATTGCACCACTGCAGCTCCAGCCTAGGTGCCAGAGGGAGACTCCATGGGGGCGGGGGAGATACAATGTAGCAACCATTTTTTTTCAGTATTACAGGTGTGTGACACCAAACCCAGCTAACTTTTTTTTTTTTTTTTTTTTAAAGTAGAGATGGGGTTTCACTGTGTTAGCCAGGATGGTCTTGATCCTGACCTCAGTGATCCACCCGCCTTGGCCTCTCAAAGTGCTTGGATCTGGCCTGCATTGCATCTTTTAAGAGTGTTGTGGACACCAGCTATTGTGCGTTGAATTGTGTCATTCCCAAAATTTATATGTTCAGCTAACCCCTGGCACCTCAGAATATAACTTTAATTAGAGATAGAATCTTTACAGAGGTAACTAAAATGAGGTCATTAGGGTGGACCCTAGTACAGCATGACTGGTGTCCTTACAAGAAGAAATCTGAAAAAAGTCATGGACAGAGGAAAAATAAAGGGAAAAGACAGCCATTTTACAAGCCAGAGATAGATAACCTGAACAGATCCTTTAGTCACAGCCTTCCAAAGGAACCAATCCTGACAGCACCTTGATCTTAGACTTGTAGCCTCTAGAACTCTTGAGTACACACATTTCTGTTTAAGCTACCCAGCTCATAGTACTTTGTTACAGCAGCCCCAGCAAACTAAGGCACCAGCACGGCAGTAAAAAGAAGAGACACATACTTTAGGTTTCATTCATAATGCCAGGAAAATCAGAATGGTGTTTTCTATTAAGGATAGTATATTTCTATTAAGGATAGTATAGTTTTTGACAAATGCCTTCCACAATGCAGTCATTCAAGGACTTAATATGTGCTGGAGGCAGTCTGAGGTCTGAAGTACTGCTAACTATATAGTTTTGAATGCAAGCATTAAGTGAATAAGCTCCCAAACAAAATATCTATACCCCAGTGGCCAGAAAATAGTCTTTATTCAATAAATAAGTTCTTCAATAAAAGTGACTTCACATGTAAATTTTACTAAAAGCTAAGTAGGTGGTAGGGGGGAGGAGGGTGGACATTATGGTGGGAAGAAAAGAGAAAGATTCTGATTATGGCACGATTAATAACAGAGATTCTGTAGTCAGACTGCCTGGATCTGAATTCTGGCTCTAGCTTTTACTAGCAATACAAAAAACTTTGAAAGTTTAAAAGCTAAATGCCTTAGTTTCCTTATAGTAATACCTTCACAAATTTAGGATAAAATGAGATTAATGAAATGGCTAAATTTAACAGTATTTGAAATGTAATAAGCACTCAGTGTTTGCTATTATTTCACCCCATTCCATAATAATTATAACATTAATTCCAGTGGACTCTAGTATTACTAGAGATTCTATGGATGTATTCACTTGTTTGATTACAGGTACCACGCCAAAAATTATACCTCTCATCCATAAATCTTAGTTTTATCATGTACAAATATTTGGTTTCCAATAAATTTAATTCTGGACTGCAAGTTAAAGAAAGTGAGTGATTTTACTCTAAAAGAAGTCACCAAAATATAAAAGAGAATGAGAAGAGATACCACCTTCAATACAATACGGAGACAGTTACAACCATAAACCAAACTATGAATTATTTCTATCAATAATAGAGAAATATGTACCAAACTGAAGGACACTCAGTCAAGTAAAGCTTCTTCAGATCTTGAGAAGGTTACTGAGTCCTCTAAAAGGTCATGTTTGAGTGTGTGTCCCATTTGTTCCTTTCTGTCTGCTGTGTTTTAGATGATCAAGAGCTGTTTGGGTAATTCACAGGAAAAGCCCCTATAGAACTCTTAACCTCACACTGCATAACAACAAAGTGGAGCAGTGCTAAAGAAGAGACCAAGAAGGTATCTTTATTAATTTTTCACCCAGCTGGAGATGAGGGAGAGGAACAGCCAATCACCAGCAGATTACTACGTAAGAATCCACTGATCTAAGAAGCTGCTGAGCCAGCCCAACTACCTGTGGTACATCAACAAAAAAACGAAACTAAATGATGAGAACTTATGGACACACAGAGGGATACAACAGACACTGGGGCCTATCAGAGGGTGGATGGTGGGAGGAGGGAGAGGTTCAGGAAAAATAACTAACGGGTACTAGGTTTAATACATAGATGATAAAATAATCTGTACAACAAACCCCCATGACACAAGTTTACCTATGTAATAAAGCTGTGCATGTACCCTTGAACTTAAAGTACAAGTTAAATTTAAAAAAAAAAAAAGAAAAAAGAAAGAAAGAAAGAAAGAAACACATGTGGTTTGAGAGTTATTTGAAGAATCAAACCTAACAGATGTTCATTTCTCCCCTTCCTTTCTGTTGTAAAAAGAGGCATACTCCTCGAAAATACATAGGAATCTGAAAGCATCCAGCACAGGACTAGGACAAAAATATATAAAGTAAACTAGGAGAAATACAGTTGGAAAAAAAATCCCAAAAAATAAAAGAATGAATTCATGAGCTACTCTACATACTCAGTTTCACTGAATTTAAGCTCTGAAGAAGAGACCTTAACAAAAAGTTAAAAGGAAGAAGAGATAAGACAATGTAAAGATTCTATCTATGAGAGCTAGCTGAGTTTGGGGAAAAAAAGGAAAACTACTAAAGATAAAAACCTAGAAATAACAAAAAGTAGGATAAACATGACTTAAATGGTCAAGAATCTGAAGTCAATGCCAGAGAATGAATCTTTAAAAACAGAAGTCAGAGTGTGTCATTTCACCCCAAACAGAACTCTCCATTGGTTTTCCACATCACTCAAAGGGCCAAGGCAACAAAAGAGTAAAACAAATTGAAGAAAACATAAATGTCCTTATTTCCTAATTTTTAATCATAAGAAGTCAGACATAATCAAAACCTGAAATATGAACATAGAAGAAAATGACTCTGAAAAGTAATCTTAATCTTTTTATATTTTTTCATGTTAGAGAAATATATTTAGAGAATACAGAACTCTTACTATGAATATCATCATAGTTTTTAAAATAAAAAATTATAGTAACTGATTTTATTATATGTTCTTACTAAAGCATACCATGATTTTTACATAATGCAACTATATTTTACATGACTTTTATATAAATGTTTATTTCATATTGCTTAATTTACTTCTTTAAGATTATACCTACCTACTATTATAATGCTGTATTGTTAATTAACATGAACTGTAAACTCCTACACTAAATTTTCATTACTAACTATAAACAAATTAGCCTAATTTTGTTGCCTATATTTCTCTTCATGTATTTTTTCTCATCTTTACCTAGAGAATTGACCAGATCAAATATCTAGTTTCAATTCTAATTTATAACTCAACTTACCATAAATTCATTATAAGGCTGTTTAGTGGATCCAGAGTTTAAAATCAGGGTTATGGATATCAGTGAGTTTAACCTGGGCCTCAGCAACAATGGCATTCAAACCAAATTTAAGTAGAACTCCTGGAGTATCTCTACGGACCCTTATAAGTCTATGTACTATATACTGTCTGAAGACTTTTCTTCTGCTATTTATTCTGAACTAAAATTTGGATACGATTAGTGTTTTACTACCCTACTATTCTGGAAATCTAAGTAGTAGTACTAACCTACTATTCTCTGGAAATAGATTTTACCAGTTAGCTTATACTTGACTTCTAAAATGTGTAGTAGTATATCTTCTATAAAACTGTCTTAATCAACTTTTTTTTTTTTTTTTTTTTTTTTGATATGGAATCAAGCACTGTAAACCAGGAAAGAGTGCAGTGGCACAATCTCTGCTCACTGCAACCTGTATCTCCTGGGTTCAAGAGATTCTCCTGCCTCAGCCTCTCAAGTAGCTGGAACTACAGGTGCCCACCACTATGCCTGGCTAATTCTGTATTTTTCGTATAAATGGGGTTTCACCATGTTGGCCAGGCTGGTCTCGAACTCCTGTCCTCAGGTGATCCGCATGCCTCGGCCTCCCAAAATGTGGGATTACAGGCGTGAGCCACAGTACTCGGCCGATCAACTTTTAATTTAAAGAGTTAATGGGAATTTAAAATGGATGTAACATGAATGAACTGAAGAAATAGCCACCAACCAAAATTCCTTCCTGATCAGATTTCTGGTTCAGATTTCAAAATCTCTCCTGGATTGGGCATAGTGGCTCACGCCTACAATCCCAGCATTTTGGAGGCTGAGGTGGGTGGATCACCTGAGGTCAGGAGTTTGAGACCAGCCTGGCCAACATGGTGAAACCCCATCTCCACTGAAAATACAAAAATCATCTGGGCCTAGAGGTGCATGCCTGTAACTCCAGCTACTTGGGGGGCTGAGGCAAGAGAATCACTTGCACCTGGTAGGCAGAGGTTGCAGTGAGCCGAGATCATGCCACTGCACTCTAGCCTGGGTAACAGAGGGAGACTCTGTCTCAAAACAAACAAACAAACAAACAAACAAGCAACAACAAAACAAACCTCTCCTGGTTCCTTCCTGAATTATGCAAAAGGGTATTTTTATAAGAGGCTATGGCAGTTATTTTCTATACTGTCAACTTTTATAGGTTAAGTACATACCCTGATTACTACCTATCTTCTTGTTAGAACTCTGTTATCCATAAATTATATGAGCCCTTACTAATTTGCTGAGGGGAGCAAATACCTACCCTGTTCAGGAAGGTATTTATATCATATAAAGCTTTAAAGGTTGTTTCTTGATTCCAGAATTTAAAACATATGAATATACTTCTCCAGAGTATATGGAGTCTATTTTTTTCAACCTCTGTCTTTCAAGATTGTGGAAATAAATTCTTTTTCATTTCTTTCCAGTAGGTAAGTCATAACTTCCTTTTTATCATTTCAGAATGTAATAACTGAACTTCTAAACTGATAGGGGAGAATTTTTAAGAAAGCATATCTAAAAGTCACAGAGAAGATAATTCCTGACATCAAGGAATTTATTTATTTGGCAGAACCAAAAAAGTGAAAGAAAAAAAGAGAAGTGTTGCTTAAAAAAATAATAGCCATAATTTTGAATACTATATGCCAGGGACTTTTCTAGGTATCTTAATGACATAATCTTATTCGCTTCTTCAAGCCTACAAAATTTATATTATTCCCACTTTATTTTTTTAGATGAAGAAATTGAGGCTCAGAGAGAAAATAAACTTCAAAAGATCATGGAGGTGTTAAGAGGTAAGGTCAGGACTGCATCCAAATCTGCTTGGCAAAAGAGATTGTGCCATTCACACTATCTATAGCGTCATTTATGGCAACACAAAGCCTGGTTTATTTCTTTATTTTTTGTTGTTTGTAAGTAGAAAGCTAAGGTTCTAGGTCAACAGAAATCTAGTCTTGGATTTTACTCCAGCTAATTTTACTCCAAACTCAAGTAAATTTTTGTTTTATTTTTCTTAAATTAGAGCCTAACTGATTAAGTCTAAAGAGAAAAAATGTCTAAGGGAGAACCTGAGTTGCACTCACAGGAGACACATCATTCCTTTTTTCCCTTTCCACTTACCCTTCAACCCCTAACTCCTACCCATTCCCACCTTTCCCATTCTCATTTCTATTAAAGACTTGAGAAACAGAACAAAATGTAAACAAATTTCTGAAAAGAAGACACAGCCTAAACTTATATTGTTATAATCACCATCCTAGGCACTATAAACAAATATGCTAGGAAAGCAAAGTAGACTAACCACCAGCCTTCTTGGAGTTTACATTCTGGAGGAGAGAAATGACAGTAAACAAGTAATTTAAAAAGGATGGCAGATAACAATAAGCACTAGAAAAAAAGATAACACAGGAGAGGGGGATTAGGTGGTAGTGGTGGTAGTGACCAAGGAAGACCTCGTTGATGAGGTGACATCTGAGCAAGGACATGAAAAGGTTCAGGTTGTAAGTGGCTGAGGAGGAAGGTTTAAGGCTAAGGAAACAGAGCACAAAGACCCAGAGGTAAAAGGCGGCCAGTGAGGTTAAAGCAGAGCAACAAAAGAGTAGCAGAAATTGAAGTCAGAAAAAATCTGGGGTGGGGAGACAATGTACAGTTCTGAGGCCAATGTAAAAAGTTAATTTTTTAATTCAGAACTGAAAATAACTAAATTCACCTAAAATTGTATTTTTCCTTTGAAAATAGCCACATGAGCTATATTATCTCTTAAAACTGACAAAATATTGTAAGTATTTTTTCTGCTGGGCACAATGGCTCACACCTGTAATCCCATCACTTTGGGAAGCCAAGGAAGGAGGATTACCTACGGCCAGGAGTTCAAGATCAGCCTGGCCAACATGGTGAAACCCCAGCTTTACTAAAAAATACAAAAATTAGCCAGGCATGGTGGTGCACACCTGTAGTCCCAGCTACTCAAGAGGCTGAGGCAGGAGAACCGCTTGAACCCGGGAGGATGCAGTGAGCCAGGACTGTGCCACTGCACTCCAGCCTGGACAACAGAGCAAGAGACTCCATCTCAAAGAAAAAAGGGGTATTTTTTTCAAAGTTAAGTTGAAATAGCTTTTTATAAAAGTACAATGGTTAATTTTATACATGATTTGTACTTGGATTATTCAGAAGAAACTAAGCATTCCCTGAAATGCTTATTTCAAAGTTAACATCTAGATACTATCATGCTTATGATAAGGCTCATCTTACTTACACAAATCAGGAAGTCAACCTTCTATAAGTAACTAAGAACTCTTGTTGCAAACATTCATTTTTAAAAGGAAGGGATTAAGTCAACTTTGAGCATTTGAAAAGCTTCTCCTAGGTGTAAAAATGAAAAAGAAAAAAAAAACCCTCCATGTGGAATCATATAAAATAATCTTTATGACAAAACAAAGATAATCAGAATTCTGTGTTAAAATAAAAAATGTAGCAGCAGACTTCTTATCTAAAGTCCTAATCTGTTTCTTAACAATGTTTGTGTAGAAAATTCCATAAACTCATGTCGAATTAATTTATATTATTAAAAGAAATAATTTTTTTCAACCTACTCAGTTCTTATCTTGAGCAAATTTTAGCTGAAAATTAATGAGGAACAGGCATCTTCAGGGAAGAACATCAGTAGTGAAATTATTCATAAAGAAATCAACAAAATATTAGCCAGGTCCATATTTAACCATATTTAATTTTATATGATCATGAAATCTGTTACAGAAATAAGGCATTTTAAAAAAATTAGATTGACTTTAAAATTTTTAAGAATTTGTAACGGCAAAATTCTGTTTGGGCTACTATTTAATGAAATCTTCACACAAAATCTCTGCCTTTGAGCCCTCCTTTCCACAGACTATCAAAGGAGTACTACTACATATCCAATTTCATTATGCATGTATTTGTGCAATTTGGCAACACAAGCTCAAACCAATGACATACATCCTTTCCCAATAAATAACATTACAATCACCTGGCTATAACACAAGTATTTCTAAACACTGTCTGCTTGCCTTTTTTGTGACTGTAGGTAGTCTGACCACAATAGGAGCTATTCTATCATAGAGAGTTCTAGCATTACTTCATATTGTAATAGTTCAGAAAAAATATTAAAGGAGTATAATTGACTAAAAATATTTTACATGCCCTCAAGTGGGGTTAGATAAAACCTATTTGAACACAGAAATCTTGCTGGCATTGCCTTCAAAATACATCTACTACGAGATTATTTCTTACCGTTTCCACTGTTGTACTTGGTATAAGCCATCATTACCTCCCCCTCGGAGAACTGCAACCATCTTCTAGAATTCTGTGCTCAATGAGGCCTATTATAACTGCTCTATATAACACCTGATATAGGCCAGGTGCTGTGGCTCATGCCTGTAATCCCAGCACTTTTCGATGCCGAGGCTGGCGGATCACGATGTCAGGAAATTGAGACCATCCTGGCCAACACGGTGAAACCCAGTCTCTACTAAAAATACAAAAATTAGCTGGGCGTGGTGACGTGTGCCTGTAAAATCTCAGCTACTCAGGAGGCTGAGGCGGGAGAATCACTTGAACCAGGGAGTTGGAGGTTGCAGTGAGTTGACACAGCGCCCAGTCTGGTGATAAGAGTGAAACTCCATAGCAAAAACAAAAGAAAAAAAAACCCAGAAAAACAAATACCCTATATATAGTGCTTAACCCACCCCCATTATCCTAATCTACCTTTTCATTTTTTCAAAGCACTTATTATCATTTAATATACTACAAAATTCACTTTTATTGCTTTTCTTTATCAGAGTATAAGCTCCAAGAGGGCAGCAATCTTTGTTTTGTTCTTTAATGTACTCTAAGCACCCAGAAAAAGATATGTGATCAGTATAGAATAAATACAAAATTAAGTTTCAGCTGATAAAACAAATATGAACAACCAGGTCATGCAGTAAATAGTCAATTATGATTGAGAAACATTAAGAATGACAAAAATATACATAATATGTTCTTATTACTGAGAGGTTACCATACCAGATAAAATAAGAAGTTCAATGATTTCTGCATCTCCAAGATAAGCTGCAGCGTGCAATGGGGTTCGCTTTTCATTGTCCTGTGACAATAAGGTGGGAAATAAGTTTTAAAATAAGGTTAATTTTAATAATAGTTTAAATAACCACCACAACAACCCCCCACCCCAAGCCATTATTAACTATCAACTTATTACTTCTACAACTTTAGCCCAGTCTACAAGTCCCAATTTGAAAAAAAAAAAAAAAGGGTGTGACCAGCCTGGGCAACACAGTAAGACCTTGTCTCTACAAAAATGTTTCATGCACATATAGTTCCAGCTAGGAGAATCACTTGAGCCTGCAAGTGAATGAGGCTGCAGTGAGCCATGACTGCACCACTGCACTATAACCTGGGTAACAGAGCAGGACCGGGTATCTATTAAAAACAAACAAACAAACAGCAAAGCAAAAACACAGGGTATTTCCTTGCTAAGACAAAAGCCTGAAAAGAAATACTTGACCTTAAAGTAGCGGTATGAAGTGCAGCAAAGAATAAAAATAAAATCTAAAATGACAAAGAAATAGCTTCTTTGAATAAAGATGCTTGTGCTGCTGATATACACAGGAGAACTTTACTTCATACTAATCTTTTCTTTTTGTTAGTATATTTCTGCAGTTTTACAGCTTAGAACTTGTTGACCTAATTGAATAAAATAAACCTTAACAACCCCAAAGATTTGCTTATCAAAATGTTTCCACAAGAGTACCCTTAAGGACAAAAAAAGAAAATATTGCTGGAGATTTGACATTATACTTTAAAGCAATTTAAAGTTTTTTCTTGACATTCCTGCCAGTTTTACTTTCATCTCCAAAATATATTAATGTCTGTTTCAATATGAAAAATACATATTCCTCAAAATCCTGCTCCAGGAAAAGAAGCTACTTCTAATGCATGTTTCATGGATCTCCTCCCAGAAAACAGTGCTCTCCAGTTCAAGATGCAAGGTTTTAGAGTAATGTTACATTCAAGGATTTTTAATTCATAAATACCCAATCCAAAGTTACAACACAGTATTACTGAGTTGGCTGCATTTGAAAAAACTACTGAGAAATATTTATGTTGAAATTTACATCCTTCGTTTTTGATTAAGGCTTTTGTGACAAATTGTTAGTTGTTTCCCACTATGTTCTTCCCTTTGTCCACAGGAATAAAATTTCAGCTGGTCACTTAGCCACCCAGTGAGAGAATACATTTCCTAGCCTCCCTTGAAGTTGTTACTTAGTGTGGACCATTGGTATGTGAGCGGAAGTTAATAATGGGCAGCACAACTTCCAAGTCATCTTCAACTTAAAAGACAACTACTATAGAAGTGAGCTAATTGTTTTCCACTTCCCACAGGCTGGAAGGCATATGTGAAACTGAGCTCCTTCAACCATGTAAATGCAAGCCAACATATTAACATGCTATCAAGCAACAAGATCTGGAATAAATAATCTTACAGAAAAGCGCTGCCCCACCAGCTTGGACCACTGACTTTAAGGCTATTAAGAGAAATAAACATATTTAAAGTAGGTGCTATATTGTGGGAGCCTCTTACCATATTAGAATACTATGACAGTTTTCAAGATTTAAACAAATGAAAAACTTTTTACTTCATTTTATAATAATTTTCTAGTTTGGGAATTAAGAAAAAAATAGTTGGACCATTGCAAATTAAAGTAAAAACCTGCTTGCTAGGCAAAAAAGGGATTAAATATCTATAGGCAATCCAAAAAAGGCTTAGCTGTAGCATATGACGTTATAAAGGCGTATCTTAACATTTCAGAGGCTGAGGCAGGAGGATCACTTGAGGACAGGAGTTCTACATCAGCCTGGGCAACATAGTGAGACTGTATCTCTACAAAAAGCCAAGTAAATAAATCAGCTGGTGGCATCCACCTGCCGAGTAGCTAGGAGGATGGCTTGAGTCCAGGAGATTGAGGATGCTGTGAGCTAAGACCATGCCATTGCACTCCAGCCTGGGCAACAGAGCAAGATCTTATCTGGCTGGCTGGGTGGGGGGGTGAAGGAAAATGTATGTAACATATAATTATCATTGGTCTCTTCAAACATTTCTTCATATAATTTTAGTATTGCTTTTGTCCTTAAAATAGTAACAGTTGTTCCAGTAAAAGGAGGTTGATATAGTGCCAATGATGTTAAATTGTTCAATAAGCTAAGAGTTCTTTCTCTAACCACAAGACCTTGTTTTTTATTCCATTATATATCACCCCAGGAAACAGAATGCTCTGCATAAAAATTATTCCACAAATGAGTGTTGAAAGAGCTAACTGAGGATCACTAAAGTAACAGGATACATGTAAAGATGAGTCCTAATTTAGCCATTTTTTAAAGAAAAGATCCTTTGCCTAGGCTTTTCAGTGTTACTCATTAACACAGCAAACTTCCTAGAGTGTTTAAATATGATCAGATTTAGTCAAACTGAGAAACATACTGCACCAGATAAACCACACACACAGCAAAACAACACAGAAAGTGAGTCATCTATGTGTGAGATGTCTGGAATTCTATGACTCAGTGCCTCTCGAATCCCATTAATGTGTTTTATGATTCATATGAACAGTTTTTCCTCTCTACAAATCAATTTGAAGAAAAGGGAGACATAAAACTGGTTGATTTTGAAAGAAAGAGTTTATATATCATACTTTACTACAGTTAAACATTAAAAATTAGGTAATAAAATACTGAAGATTTCTTTCAGCAAAATGTATTACAATTAAAAAGTGACTATCCCTTAGACATAGTAAGTCCATTTTAAAGTGTTTTTTTAAAAAAGCCCACATGTCCAGATAAAATGATTAAGCATATTTATTTAATCACTGTAGGAGGCAAAATGCCAGAAACAACTTCAATGCCTGCTAAATGGTTACCTAAAATTATAAAACACAAGAAGCTCTAATTAATCTTTATTTAACTTACTTACATGATTAACCAATATCCTTGGCTTCCTGAGTAAAATTAACAGATGCTTTGGCACATTAAATATTTTGACTAGCAGTATACCACTAATAAACCCACACATTTTTGCTCCTATGATGGGGTATGTTTATCAAGGGTAAGATGTGTTTGTTAGCACAACTGAAGAATCAATACAAGCAAACTACTGAAGAAGGAAAGCACTATTGCATTGGGTATGGCTAAGACAACTGGAAACACTAAGGTAAACAGTAAACAGTAAAAACCTTAGGGATTTTGCCCTAAGATTGTTTCTTAAGGGTCTAATTTCTCATATCAGCTACAGAAACTCAAAACGGAAGTTATAAATAATGCATTATGAGTATGGTCTCAGCAAAAAAGAGAACACTGAACACCTGTCAGTGGACTCCACATCCAGTGAAAAAGCTTTCGCCTAATTAAAAAAAAAAAGCTGGAAAATACAGTCACAAAGAAATGCTCAAAGATCACTTTTTACAATTCCCAACTACCATATACGAGATGAGAGGCCTTCTAGTTTTACACCCACACAATGAAATACTACGCTTCCAGTATAAAATAAGAAGCAGATCTCAGTGTTCCTAATCAATGGAACAACCTCTAAAGCACAACATTAAACAAAAATGCAGGCTCAGAACCACTGTAGTTAAAAGGTTCTGCATACCCTTAGGCTCGAATATGTATGAAACACCTCTGGAAGAATACTCAAAAAATGAATACAGTCATTGTCCCTGGGGAAGAAAGTTTGTTGACTAGGATTTGAAGCATGTAAAAAAGTTATTTTTCATTATTTCTAGTTTTCTACAGGTACATGTTTTACAAATGAAAAATAACATATTCAATCAACAGAAAAGCATCATAATAAAAAATCTAAAAATAATTTCCCATAACCAGGCATTTTATAAGTACTAGGTGTCCATTAAATTTCTTTTTTAGTAAGTCAGTTTGTTTAGAAGCCATTAGATCTCAATGTAGTGTTCCAAAATGACCCCGATTTATTAAATATACACCAGACTGAAGTTTTCAAACTCATTGAATCGTGTATATTTTTTAAAAATTTTCTCTAAGTTCTGGGATGTATGTGCAGAACATGCAGGTTTGTAAAATAGGTATATATTTGCCATGGTGATTTGCTGCACCGATCAACCCATCATCTAGGTTTTAAGCTCCGCCTGCATTAGGTATTTGTCCTAATGCTTTCCATTCCCTTTCCCCCCACCCCCAACAGGCCCCAGTGTGTGAGGTTCCCTTCCCTGTGTCCATGTGTTCTCACTGTTCAACTACCACTTACGAGTGAGAACATGTGGTGTCTGGTTTTCTGTTTCTGTCTTAGTCTGCTGAGAATGATGGCTTCCAGCTTCATACATGTCCCTGCAAAGGACATGAACTCATTCTTTTTGATGGCTGCATAGTTTCCCATGATGTATATGTGCCACATTTTCTTTAACCAGTCTATCATTGATGGGCATTTGGGTTGTTTCCAAGTCTTTGCTATTGTAAATAGTGCTATATTAAACATAGATGCGGACATGTCTTTCTAGTAGAATGTCAATCATATATTTTTAAGAAAATACATTTTTCTTACAGTTCCTTTTTTTAAAAATTTTTTTTTTAGAAACAAAAAGAAAAGAAGAAAGAAAGAAAGAGTGAAAGAAAGAAAAAAGAATGAAAGAGAGAAAGAAAGAGGAAGAGGGAGAGAGAACGGGATTCTTGTTCTATTGCCAAGGCTAGAATGCAGTCTAAAAATGGGTATTAAAAACCTCTTTTATGCCAATAATTGTGCTTAACAATGGAGACAGAAAGGAATAAGGGATGAAAATAACAAACAAGCAGCCAACCAATATTTTATTTAAACCTGTGAAATGCTA
>CAUYLG010048599.1:0-28388 GCA_963573385.1 Cacajao melanocephalus
GAAATTTATTTAGTTTTTTGCATTTTTTAAAATTTTTTAATTAACGGGTCCTCCAATGCCCCCCAAAAAAATGTTTTGGGTAAAAAAAAAAAAAAAAAAAAAAAAAAAAAAAAAAAAATACAACACAGAACACAAAACAAGAGGGCCTATGCGGAAAGAATCGATGTAATGCAGTTTGTCTGAAGGGGGTTTTGATTAATTTCCCTCGGATGGTTTATCCGATGTTGATAGGTAACACAGTAAGTAGTTGAATCAAATGCAAAGGTGCTCGGTCGCTGAGCAGAGTCAAAGAACATTTAGGACAGGGGTCCAGAGTGCCCTGGTGGTAGCTCCAGGGTTCTCTGGGACAGGGCTGAGCTGTCGGCTTGCCCAGGGAACAATGCCTCACTGTTCCCACGGACATCCACTGGAAATAACGCCTGCACCCAACAGACACGAAAGTAACAGGAGAGACGTGCGGGCTCCGTCATGGAGAACAGGCTTCTCGCAGGTTCTCATGCCACCAAAGCTGCCCCCGGAAAAGCCACCCCCGGACTTGGGCCATGGATGGAGTCTGGCTAGTGTGTTATATAAATATTAGCACAAGGCAGATTGCCGGAGCCCCTGTGTGCTTCCTATCCCCTGGTGGCAGCCACACAAAGCCGCCAGCGACAAAACGAAGAGACAGCCATGGGCTGACTCTCCAGCGGCATGCCAAGCCGCATGGCGCAAGGTCCCGTCCCCATCCCTGTTCGGGGCTCTGTACACCCAGGCCTGCAGCTGATAACACTGTAATAGCCCTCCTTTGAGGACGGAGGCTCCCGCGTGCTGATTAGTCATTTATCACACCTGGCAGCCCTGCTGAACTATAATTACTCTTCTCTTATCCTGCCGCACTGTCATGTCCGAGAGGAGAGGCGAGGCAGAGTCCCCAGTTAATGACACATTACCCTCTTGACAAGCACTTAAAGGTTTTATTGTAAATATTCAAGATATAAAACATCTGAGATTCCCTTTTTAATTATAAAAAGCAATTTCAGGGCCTCCCTTCCCCAACCACCCCCCACCCCCAAACCCCAAATAGTAAAGTTTCGGCGCCGTTATCCTCGGCTTACTGCAAACAAACTGATTTGCCTTTGTCACGGAAACTCATTGCCACAAGTTAACTCAGTATCTCTCCGCAATTATCAGACATATTGCCTATGAAATTGGTAATTTAAACACACATCACATTTCCACAAAAGTTAAATTTCCGCCCTGAAAGAAGGGGAAAATGTGCATTTATATGAAAAATTATATATGAAAAAAAGCCTAAAATGCAGCATAAATAGTCCGGTTTTCCTCACTGGAAAGAGAGGAAGTCACTGAATAATTTTTTTTTCAACATGAGTCTCCAATGGAGGCAAAAATTATATGTAGATATATTTTTTCATAAACTAAAAAATTGGAAATTTGTGGGTTGTTAAATCCTGATTGCCTACTTAGAAGGTTTGGGGAGAAAGCCAAGTTAGCATTGGGTAACTTTTGGGGCTATTTATAGACTTCAAGGAGGGCTCAGAGGACACTTCCCTCCGGGAGACAGGGACCCCGGCAGGAGATTTCCTCACACTGTCTTCCAGCTAATGCATACGAAGTGATCTCTCTGCTGTGTGTAGCCTTGTTGGTTAGGCTTGAAGCTTCTGTGGGCCAGCTTCCACAGCAGGTATCAGGATGCGATCTTGGGAAAGGATGGGGAGCTGGTGTGAATCAAACCTTTCATTGTGACAGAGGAAAATAAAAACCCACACAGACCCACATATCCACACAGCACTTGCATACAGGTACATACAATGTACAAGGAGCTCACTGGAGCCAAATTGGTGGGTTTTGTTGTTGTTGTTGTTGCTGTTTTTGGTGAGACAAAGTCTCACTCTGTAGCCCAGGCTGGAGTGTAGTGGCGCTATCTCAGCTCACTGCAACCTCCACCTCCCAGGTTCAAATTCTCCTGCCTCATCCTCGAGAGTAGAGGGGATTACAGGCACCCACTACCGTGCTGACTAATTTTTTTTTTTTGGATTTTTAGTGGAGACGAGGTTTCACCATGTTGGTCAGGCTGGTCTCAAACTCCTGACCTCAGGTGATCCGCTCACCTCGGCCTCCCAAAGTGCTGGGATTACAGGTGTGAGCCACCACACCTGGCCCCAAATTGGTTTTAACTGCCCACCTCCCCCCACACATGGGTACATGTTTTTAGATCCATGTATGTGGACAGGGATGGGAGTTCAAGTGCGCTGGGTTCTATGTGTTTGTGATCATCTTGTCTCCATTGGGCGAATGCCATGACCAATGAGAGCCACTGGAGCACAGAGTCTTTGGATCTAGAATACAAAATGTGATGATAAAGTAGGAGGGAAGGCTCTCTAGCTCTGACTTCCTTTGCTCCATGGATCATTAGGGTTGATCTCTCTGACCATGCCAGCTAGCTGGGTGCCCCATTCTTCCAGCACTCCTCATTCAATGGACTTCCTAAGGCTTTCATGCATAAGCATTGCCTTCCCAGAGAAAGAAAGGCCTTTCTTTGGTCAAAGGTCCATGGGAAGTTAAAACACAGAGAAAGGTTAAGAAAAGGAGCTGATGGCTACATCTGGGAATACAGAAGTGCAAAATGCAGGAAGACATATGGCGGACAAACCAAGGATACAAGCATAGAAGCAGTCGACTACTCCTGATAACCAGTTACAGATAGTGACTGCTGTGTCACTTATGAAGAGAAGGTTAAAAGGGGGGCCTGGGCCAGGGAGATGGATGGAAATAACAGGGAGAGGATAAGTGAGCCAGCAAGGTGAAAAGGAAAGTGTTATCCGTGCTCTGAGAATCCTAAAACGAGAAACACCTTGTACAGCCGTGGTGGGCCACCGTCACCTCATAGAACACTGTACAGGCAGACAGGGAGCTGGTCTTACAGAAGAGGGTGACCAAAGGTACACAAAGCCTAGAAGAATAGTGACATTGTTGGAGCTCATGGCCCAAGAGGCTTCTTTACCTGTGACTGCCTCAAGGACAGGGCTACCTTTCATTCATCGCTGCATCTTCAGTAACCAGCACACCACAGGCAGGTAGGTTCCAAGAATGAATGAATGCATGCATGCATGTGAAAGGAGAACCTGAAGACAGACAGAGGGAGAAGATCCTTCAAGGTGAGTTGCCCCTGCATCCACTAATGAATATGTGTTGAGAATTATTTTGTGGCAGGTATTGTGTTAAGTGGGAACAAAGGAACCTTTATGGAGGTGACCTCAAGACCCCAGGGCCCCACACGGACATGAGCCTGAAGCAGTGATGATGGTAATGAAGACAGAGATGATAATTACCAAGATCTACCGAAAGCTTATGGGACAGGGAAATGTGTTAAGTCCTTCACCTTCTTGTTGGACCTTAACATCACCTCAAGGAGGTGTTAACCTTATGGCTTGGATTGTACAGGAAAGGAAAATAAGGTTCTGAGGGACTGAAAAAACTTCCCCAAGGCCCCACCACTGGTAGGTGGATAATCTGGCTTTTTTTTTTTTTTTTTTTTTTTTTAAGACAAAGTCTTGCTCTGTCTCCCAGGCTGGAATGCAGTTGTGCGATCATGGCTTACTGTAGCTTTGGCTTCCCAGGCTCAGGTGATGTTCCCATCTAAGCCTCCTGAGTAGCTGGGACTACAGGTGTACACCACCACACCCAGGTAACTTTTAATTTTTTTTTTAATAGAGATGAGGCCTCCCTGTGTTGGCCAGGCTAGCTTCAAACTCCTGGGCTCGAGTGATCCTCCCATCTCAGCCTCCCAAAGTGGTGGGATTACAGGCATGATGCACCACTGCTCCTGGCTGGAACCTGGATTTAACGTGGACTCCAAATTCCAAGCTTGCTGTCTCATCGCCAGAAGTGGGAGGGTGGGAAACTCATCCAAGAAATAGTTCAGGGTGACCCCTACGTACAGGGGTGAGAATTTCTCCAAATTTCTCCTCTGACTTTGACAAGGGCTGAATTTGCCATCACTGACTCTGTAAGGTACTTCCCTTCACTTCTGCTTCTCCGCTTCTCTTCTTTGAGAAGCTGAAGGCTGCCATGCTTTGACTTGTCCCCAGAGTGTCCTGCTCTTTTCAACGGCACTTTCTAAATCTAACAAAATGACCGAGATCCAAATAGGCTGTCTTTCCCAGGGTTTTGGTCTCAAGACAAGCTCCCCGGGAGATCTGTTCTCCTTTCTCAGCATGACACCTCTCTCTTAAGGGAAAATCACTCACATTGTATTCATCACCTGTTTTGTCTCCTTTTAAAAAATGCCAAGTGAACACAGAGACACATTCAGTCCAGAAAGACTGAGGCAGAGCTTGATTAAGACAGCAGAGGGATCCTGGCAGGTCTGAGGCTAGATGGTGCCCTTCATCCATCCATCCTTCCTTCCTCCTTCCTTCCATGTGTTTCTCCCTCTCTCTTTTTCCCTTCTTCCTTTTTTTTTCTTTAATTTTACTTTATTGCATTCTGGCCTGTTCACTCTGCCGTCTTACAACTTGGGTGGTGATGGAATCACCCTGGGGCTCTGGGGGCTCCCCGGTGTTAACAAAGAGCTGTTGTCAGTGTGATGTGCATTTTGGCATTGATAAAATGCAGGCCACAGAGTTTGCAATAGCACAGCTGTTGACCTTTAGTAGCTCAGGATTCTGGAAATCCACTGAAGCTGGACAGCCATTCCCCAGCCCAGAACTAGGTGGTACAGAGAACAGCTGAGGCTCCTTAGGCTGCGGACAGGGCCCTTCTCAAGGCACAAGGAAGGATCTCGCAGGGCCCATGACGTGGAACAAACACACAGTCAGGCTTCACGGAAAACAGAGCCAGGGACTACAAACCATGGCGGGAATGGAGGCCCTTAGTCTGAGATACTGATCAGTTAAGCTCAACCTCTCTCTCTCTCTTTTGTTTTGTTGAGGCAGGGTCTCCCTCTGTCATCCAGGCTGGAGTGTGGTGGCACGATCATGGCTCACTGCAGCCTAGACTTTCTCGGCTCAAAAGATCCTCCCACTTTAGCCTCCAGAGTAGCTGAGACTACAAGCGTATGTTACCATGACCAGCGAATTTGTGTATTTTTTGTAGAGATGAGGGCCTTGCCATGTTGTCCAGTCCAGTCTTGAATTCCTAGGCTCAAGCAATCTGCTTGCCCCAGCCTCTTAAAGTGCTAGAATTACGGACACCAGCCACTGTACCTGGACCCCCCCACCCTTCTTTCTGTGTATCTGTCTGTCTGTCTCTCTCTCTCTCTCCTCATCTCTCTCTTATACACACACACACACACACACACACACACACGCTCACACACCACCTCTGTCTCACTTTGCTTCCTCTCACTTCCTCCTGGGCTAGCCTCCTTACCCTCAGCATCTCATCACCCTCTTTGCACACCTGCTCCATTCTCTCTCCTGATCTGCTTCCTGCTGATTCATGCTTTCTGCTCCCTAACACTCTTTGTGCAAAGGGTACCAACTGGATGCCCAATCCCTGAATCCGCAAGACGGCTCAGTCTCAGTATTTACCCCTGACCACCAGTCTTTATCTGTGTCTTTCAGTTCAGATTTTTGAGAGCGGAACCACACAGCAGTCCACTGCTGGCCACACTGCCCTTGACCGGTGGTGGGGCCATGGGTGCTATGGACAGGAATCCCCAGCCTGCAAGCCAGCATGGGCAGGTTGCCGGGATGCAACATTTGTGGTGCCGGTAAGACTGCAGGATGATCTGATTGCATTAGGGACACTCTATCTTGGGAATCCAAGGAAGCAGAGAAGAGTTCATCAGACCTATGTATAAGCTAATGTGTTTAGCTCATGATATTGAACTAATCAAACTGAAAAGAAGACCTTCTAATTTAATTAGAATTCTTAGAACCACCCGAAGAGGAAAGAGGGTTAGCAGATGGTGCCGTCCAAGATGGAACACTATTCCCAATTAGTCACTCACTCTGGGGAGATACAGCAAGGGTTCAGCATCTTCAGAACTCTAAATATGCTGGTAATTTTAATAATTAAGGACTCCAAAAGTGGGATCACGGTGACTTCCAAAGCTCTACAGGTTAAATGATCTACTCTGTGAATCATCGAACTCAGGACAATCACTTCCTCCTTGTTTTAACAGAGAACTCAGGTTTTACAGGAACTCAGGAATTCTGTTACCTAGCTCCTGAAGCAAAATGAAACCTTCCAACAAACTGGAAAAGAAGCAGGTGTATCTGCTTTGCCTGACTGCCCACTGGAGCTGGTTTCTCCAGCTGTGGGCAGGGATCGATGGGTACTCACAGCAACACGCCAGCCCTGGGGATGTCCACGAGCCACAGCTAAGAAAGGATAGGCTGGGAGTAGGGCGTGGACTCCAACCACTGGTCTTTCTCTCTGGGAAGAAACTTTCCTGACAGCTATGCAGGAATCTTCCATTTCCCTACCCAAATGCACTTTCCATCCTTCTGTACTGGGCTTCACGCCCAAAAAAGTTGACCAATATGAACACATCAATGAGTTCCTTTTGCCAACTGACTTCTAGTAGGGCTTGAACCACAGCAAAGAGTTGAAGGTTGCGATGTTTATTCCCCTAGGATCTCTCCTGAGGAGAGTGAAGGATGTTTATTTCCCTCGGACCTCTCCTGGGGAGAGTGAGTATTACGACTGGTAGGCTGAATTCCTCAATCAAAGGTTACGGCTCCTTCCAGGGAGTCCTCTCCACCCCATGACCTTCACCTGTCTTCAGTACCTGCTCCCTCTCCTTGGCCAAGGATGCTGACAGCCTCCCCTATTACAACCTCTGGGAAATTTGCTATCTCTTTATATCTATATCTATATCTATATATCTATAGCTATATCTATATAGATATATCTGTATCTATATATCTAGGGTTTTGGTCTCTATATAGATATAGATATAGATAGCTTTTTGAGACAGAATTTTGTTCTTGTTGCTCAGGCTGGAGTACAATGGCGTGATCTCGGCTCACTGCAACCTCTGCCTCCTGAGTTCAAGCGATTCTCCTGGTTCAGCCTCCCAAGAAGCTGGGATTGCAGGCGCCTGTCACCACAACCAGCTAATTTTTTGTATTTTTTAGTAGAGACGGAGTTTCACCATGTTGACCAGGCCGGTCTGGAACTCCTGACCTCAGGTGATCCACCCACCTTGGCCTCCCAAAGTGCTGGGATTAGAGGTGTAAGCCACCGTGCCAGACCAGAAATTTGCTCTTATGTTTCCCTATACTTTGACCCCCTCCTTTATAAAATAGAGCCTTTATTATTAAAATGTCTTGAAATTACTCAACTTAGGTGTGTTACCTCTTTCCTACTGGGACCGTCATGGATGCAGAAGGGACCTGATGAGATCTGTGGTTTCACTGGAACCATGTTTTAAGCAGCAGAGCCCACAGGGCCGATTCACTGTTGAAACGGCAAGGTGGGGAAAGTCCTGCTGGAAATTTTTGGAGAGCACATTTTTTAAAAGTTGACAAGTTCATCAGCCCAAGAAGAAAAGGACACAGAGAGTGTGGGCTGACATATCGCAACTCTCTCATTAGCGTGAAATGAATTCACTTCACTTTGCCTCTGAACATGGAGCGCCCCATACAGAAACAAAGACATAGGCACCATCATGCGAAAAAGCCACTTGAAACATGAGGGAGCATACAGAAAAGTCCTTGAGGAGGTCTTTTCCAATTTTTCTCAACCCACATATTTTACAAGAAAGCTTTAAACTCTCACTAAAACAATGGATTTAAAAAATGAGAAACCCTCCCTCCAGTTTCACAATCCATTTGTCTCATCCTCTCGAGAGTTGCTAGAAAAAAGAAAAAAGGACGCACTACGTGGCAGGAGCCCCAGCCGTGAACAAACTTGAAAAATCCTGCCTTGGCTTGGAAAATATTTTTAAATTTTCAAACACATTCCAATCTACCCGATACAAGGTACAAAAATATCATTGTCAAAACAAAACCACCCACAGGCCGAAGATCATGGAACCTAAAACAATCAATAAGGCCAGGACAAAATTAATAAGCACAGCCGACTTATAAATTGACTCATCTTTTGGTTTGTGATGCAGGGGGATATTAAGTCTCAAAGACCTCCCGTGTGCTTCAGAAAATTACAGATGAGAAATCTTGGAACCCTACATGACTCTCAAAATGGCAAGTGGGTTCTCTTTAAAAGCTGTACTTAAATAAGCACGGCAGTGTGTCCTTTAAGAAAGCTTTAGGATCACGTCCCAGCAAGCCTCTTCTGATCCCTCTCTGCTCCATGTGGGATAAGTGAACGGTACCTCCTGACCATGCTCTTGGTAGAACTTTCTGTAGCATGACCTTGAAATAGTCTGCTTTACTGAGTTCCTGGAGTCAAAAGGAGTCTCTTATGCATCCTGAAACTCCCAAGTTAAGCACACTGCCTGTCATCAAAAACATGCCCAACAAATCTCCGTGGAATTAATCTTTGAAAAATAACGACATCAAAATAACAGTACTTTAAAATCTCTTCGGAAGCCATCAAGGGATGGCAAATATATTTCAACACGTGCATCAACCCTGGTCAATGGGTCACAGCCTCCCAGAACCCTATAGTAAGGAGAATTCAAGAGTCCAATCCATTCTTGGGAGAAAAACAGAGTACTGATGAATGAGTGATGTCTGCCGTTGACCTAGGATTCAGGAATGAGGTCAAGTAGCCTAATGGTTCATCATGCTTGTTCTTATTTATCCTCACGCTCTGCGCAGGTCACTTACATGAAATCCCAACAAGAAAATCCACTAAAATCCAAAGAGTGGTATAATCAGCACAGTCCCAACCTACTTAGAATACTGTGGGCCTGGAGTCTAAAAACAGAAACCAGTTCATGTCCAAACCAATTGTTCTTCGTGGAGCACAGGGAGGATATTAGGAATATGCCTTCATAAAGCTCTGAGTCAGACTGCTATCCTCTAGGTGACTGTCAAAATTATAGGTCTGGAAGTGCCTCTACCTATGGCTTCTTTGCAAAATTGATTAACTATTTTCAATAAGTTTTTCTATCATCCCCGGCGGGAAATTGCAAGCGCGTTGCATATGTAAAAATATAAATGTTTGACTCATCTCGCCTAGGGAAGTGCTGACAGAACCAGGGATATATGTGTGCTCCTGACTCCATAAATGTCTCCCGGAGCCCCCGTTCATCTTGACATTCCCACACGTTCCCATGCCGCCTTGGACAAGCTTGCATTGCATAAAATTCTGACCCCGGGACGCCCCTCCTCAAGGAAAACTGGAGGTCAGCACGGTGCATTTTTGGCTCTGAGCCACAACCTTTTGACACAGCATCTGCATTTCTTGGCCAGTCAAGGTGTATGTATTAGAGGGATCCTGGCTGATGGGACTGCAGAAGGCAGCCAGTTGGAAACGCAGGCACGAGCTGCAACTTCTGCACTCCTTCCGGAGTGGTCAGCATTGCAATGTGAGGATCCGGGTCAACTGGCCATGCGTATTCTTTGTTTCTTTTTGAGGTGGAGTCTCACTCTCTTGCTCAGGCTGGAGTGCAGGGGCAGGATCTCAGTTAGTTGCAACCTCTGCCTCTTAGGTTCAAGCAATTCTCCTGCCACAGCCTCCTGAGTAGCTGGGACTACAGGCACGTGCCACTATACCTGGCTAATTTTTGTATTTTTAGTAGAGACAGGGTTTCACCACGTTGGTCAGGCTGGTCTCAAACTCCTGACCTCAGGTGATCCACCTGCCTTGGCCTCCCAAAGTTCTGGGATGACAGGCATGAGCCACCGCGCCTGGCCCCTATTCTGAATGTAGTGCAGGCGACTTCCACTACTGACAGGGAAAGATGTGTACTAGCCATAGATGTGAAGTGATTCGTGGCACGGGGACCCTGACACTGCTATTAGCCCCGTGGTGTTGACCAGCCACATACGAGACAACATGACACAGCACCCTGCATGCCGGTGACACAGATTTACAGGCTGAACTGCTTCCTCTATTGTGACATAATGCCCTGTGACAGAGTGACAGAACAGAGCATTTGTGCCTGTAAAAGCCTCGAGATCAACAGGAAATGGAGATCTCTCCAGAGTTAAGTCCTGGAAGGAATTGTATGCCAATGTCATGGCAGCCTCTGCAGCTGGGGCAAAAGCCATCTGCAATTCAGATGGAAACTGATCTGTTTGGAAACAGTTACAAAGTCCAAAAAATGGGCGGCCAGAGCTTGGCTCCTAACAGCGGGGGTGGAGGGAGCCAGGGACTCAGCAACACCTGGAGCTGGGCAAGGGTCCAGCATTCTTTAATTTTATTTATTTTGCCCAAATATGTGTCCATATCCTCTTAACATGGCAAATGAAACCAGACTTCAATACTGGAAACTTGATGAGCCAATTAACTAAAAAAAGAATCCATTCTTCCCCTCCACACTCCATGCACCCTTCTTCCTTGTCTTTTTCCCTTCTGTTACATCCCCTGCACACGTTCCTTACCTGAGCTGCCAGTATCAACCCACAGACACCACAGAGGATATCATGAAAACAGGGCGAAGAAAGTCTGACCACTTCTAACTGAATGCTATTACAAAAGCATGAAGATTCACAGGATATTTTTGGTAGAAGGTTCCTAAGGGTCAGTTTGTATGTTGTTCAATCAACCAGTTGAGATTGAAACATTGACTTACTTGAGTAGAAGTATGTCAATATGTCACTGAACAAAGTTGATGCCAGGATTCTCTGCTAATGT
The DNA here is from genome assembly GCA_963573385.1 of Cacajao melanocephalus. Lineage (NCBI taxonomy): Eukaryota > Metazoa > Chordata > Mammalia > Primates > Pitheciidae > Cacajao > Cacajao melanocephalus. Next base: position 10,717 of record CAUYLG010048599.1, read on the forward strand.
GGGTCATCCCACAGGGCTAATTCCCACCTACTGCCTGTTTTTGTAAATAAAGTTTTATTGGCACATGGCCACACCCATCCATGTCTATACCTGCTTTTGCAGTACAATAGCAGAGTTTACTAATTGCAATAAAGACTATATGGCCCACAAAATATAAAATATTAATTATCCAGCCCTTTATAGAAAACATATGCTGATTCTTGACCTAGAGAGTGCTTTCTTGGAGGTGGTGGACTTCCAGTTATCCGATAAAGCTCCTTAGAATTCCACGATCTGCCATATAGCAGTATCGGCAAACATGCACAAGTGTATATGCCACGTGGTTATACTCGACTCATAGAAAATAACAGATAAGAATAGCTGTGAAAAAAGATGGGCCTGCTTCACCAGTCCTATCTTTTTGCATTAGTTAAGATAACTCCACCTGCTGTAACAGATATGTCTCAAAGTCAAGGGGGCTTAACACAATAGAAGTTTATCTCTCACTCCTGAAAAGTCCTATTGACCAGAGGGAGATCTGCTCCATACAGTCATTCAGGGATCCAGGCTAGTTTCATCCTGGAGCCAATTTCATTGGTTAGAAGTCACATGACCAAATCTAACAGCAGGAGAATCTAGAAAATTTAATCTAGTGGTGTGGCCAGGAGGAAAGGGAGACAGGCTGAACATTTAGCTCCACGACTCATTCTGAGATATTAATGTACCCCATTTCTCCTCCCCTTCCTCTCCTTTCCTAGGATCATGGTGTTTCCTATTAGAAAAGGCACACATAATAATACCTGTTGACTTTTATTGATAAATACATCATGTGTCATCCTTCCCAGGAAATTACCCATCCTAACAGAGGAGAATTCAAAGCTCAACTTAAGAAAGAACACCACAGAAGGACCTTGAGACCAGAAAAGAGGAGGTGCTGGTTCCTGATCTCTCCCAGCAGCTTCTTGGCCAGACACTTCCTTTCTTCAGCTTAGGTTTTCCCATTCATTCAAGGGTAAACAATTTGAGTGGCCATGGTCTATCTTTCAGCTCTTTCTGATTCTTTCATTCTACGAAGGAATTCCTAATGATGGAGTTTGATGGCTTGGTGGGAGATATCTTTCAGGATGCCAGGCTCAGTGTCAGTCCACAAAAGCAAGAGACAAGTCCACTTCCACAACAAACTCAGACTACAGGAGACCCACAATAAATATTTCACAAAAGAAAACAAAGGAATATATTACACTGTCACCAAAGGAAACCGCGGCCCCAATTACTGCTTCTCCCACTGCAAATGGTTTTATAAGCAATCTGCTCAGGGTAATTTTATTATTTCAGGCACTGTTCACAACATCACCATGCAGAAATCAAAATATGATGAAATTAGCCATCACGGGAAGGATAAAGAGGGGCTCAGAAGGGTATTCATTTGATAAATAAAATGTATTTTAGAAGAGAATATTTTGGTAATCACTATTTATTAAAGCAATCTTCTTGAGGTTTTGCAAGATTCAAATGTACCTTTTCTCCTAACGAAATAAGCACACTTATTTGAGGAGCCTGGTCTAAAATATTAACAGTCCTCCTGCACCAGAAATATTAGTCCTTCCCTCCTTCTCTGCCTGCTCCTGTCAAGAAGCCACAGAGCATACAACTGCAGCGCCTAGCTAACCATGTAATTGATAACTCCCTACTCTATTCACTGTGGGAATCTGTCAGTTAAAGTCTAAAGATACATACACACCACGATGAAAATGAACTTAATACAAGTCTGTCTGCAGACCAAGAAGGGGCTGAATGCAGCCGACATTTCCCTACTTAATTGGTTGGGGCCGGCTTACCAGCGCACACGTGTATTATGGCAATGGCACGCTGTACTATGACTCTTTTTGACAGACTTATTTAGTGAAGAGGAGGTATTTTTTTCCCCAGATAATTGCTCAAAATCACGCTTTCAAAGTCAAAGTGATTCAAACTTGCCTGTCTGTATTTTGCAAACACACCAGTTGGATGGAATGCAAATGCATGTTCCTATTTCTTAGGCGGGCGCACGAAAGAGGCTGTTTGGGGTCGTTTCTTTTTATTTTTTTCTTCTTCCTTTCCTCTGAGCAATGAAGGAGAAGGAATACAAATCCCATGGAGTTTAGCCCATCCCCAGCGAGGCTCAGATGGGCCAAATCCTACCAAGAACACGTTTCACCCAGCGTAGGCCCAGAGCCTGCAGAGACAGATGTTGAAACTGAGATGCTGCCAGTCAAAATACTGGAGCCTTCAATGTTCTGGGAGGGTCTCTGCAGCAGGACAGAGAGTTGCAGCATCCAAAGCGTCAGGATGCTAGAAGGAGCCATCTTGGTTTTTGCGTAGCACCTGGCATAGCGGACAGAGAAAGGACTTTGAAATCAGACCATCTTCAGTGTAACTCAGGGAAATGACCTCATTCCTTTGCTCTGCTCCTCATCCTTGTAAACAGGGCTGGTTGTATGTACTTCGCAGGGCTGTTAAGGACTTAAATTAAGATGCTCCAGGCTGGGCACAGTGGTTCATGCCTGTAATCACAGCACTTTGGGAGGCTGAGGCAGGCGGCTCACTTGAGGTCAGGAGTTCAAGACCAGCCTGGCCACTCCATCTCTACTAAAAATACAAAAATTAGCTGGATGTGGTGGTGTGCGCCTGTAGTCCCCAGCTACTCAGGAGGCTGAGGCAGGAGAATTGCTTGAACCCAGGAGGCGGAGGTTGCAGTGAGCCCAGATCATGTCACTGTACTCCCACCTGGATGACAGAGAAAGATTCCATTTCAAAAAAAAAAGACACTTCGTATAAACATTATCCAGATACAGTGGTACTGCATGGATGGCTGTACCCATTGTCCCTGTCCCTCCTACTCTGCTCTAGAGAGCTCTGTTGGCAGTTTTTTCTTTTCTTTTCCTGGCATTTTTGGATATTCCCATCAAGATCATTAGATGGTTCAGACATCAGGGAGCACAGAGAAATCCTAGTAAGAGGGCAGAGTTAGGAGATGTGGGTGAAGCCATTTCCGATGCTAACATAGCCAGGACATCCTGGAGACCACATGCACAGTTTAGGAAAGTCAGCAGTGCGAAGGTCCTCCCATATGGGACCCTGGTTCAACACCAAGGCACAGCATTCCACAGGAAGAACGTGAACAAGGCTCCCCGGGATCTGGAAAGTATGACTGCATTATATACAAAAACGCCCTGTGATGACGCAGCACAGAGCTTCTTAGCACAGATTTCTACATAAACCACGAACCAGAGTGTGGGGCCAACCCTGGGACTTTATATCACTCCATCTCAACATTTCAGAAGACAAGAAAAACGGAGATACCATGACCTTGACATGTACCCATTGAGTCCAATCCTACAGGATTGCAGACCCATAATCTCTTCTAAGAGAGGACTTTCAAGATACTCCTATCTGTTCTTCCTTTCCAGATGATGAAAAGCCCTGCAAAAGGCTTATTCAAAAAGCAAGAAATTTAGTAGCTAAAGTCTCTTTGGGAGAATGGAGCTGATCTGGGTCCCTTTTCAAGGTCAAAGTTCGGATCCTGATTTGAAATGTCATGTGTGGTTCCTGTAACTATGGAATAATCAGTCATGGTATTATCATTCTTACCGTCAGGATCCCCACAGGGGATCCTGAGAGATGGTAAAAGAAAACAGTCTGTAAAAAACAAAATAAATAAATAAATAATTAGTATTTTAATTGAGCCTGGATTGCCAGGCAATTTAATTAACTGCGGCACAATTAATTGTGAAAATTGAGGTCTGACTGTGACGTTGCCAATTCCAGTGGTATTCTGTAGACTTGGTTACAGCCAAGAGAACTAAAACCATTCCAAGGACATTGTTGGAATAAAATTAGCAGTGAAAGCGTTTACTCGAAATACAGAACATAGAAATCCTGAAGGCAATGAGCCATCTTTGGCAAAGTACCTTAGTTTTTCCATCTGTCAAATGGAGCTCATACAGCCGACTTCACAGCAAAGATTTAAAAATTAGGTGCTTGTAAACGTGAAGGAATGCTACGGTTCAGAATGGATTTCGGATGGGAGTTGGGGGACAAGGTGGCCACGCATTGATTTATTCCATATTCCCACTTGCCAATCATACCCTTTGGATAAATGTAGTGCAATTTTCCTGTTGGGACACTGAGTGCTACTTCCCAAGCTGAGAAAGAAAATCGTGGACCACTGGGAACCTTTATCTTCAGCATCTCCTGCCTCAGGCAAGGACCGCTATGCAGGCTCTGAGAGATGGGTACTGATCATTGGCTTCGAGACATCTGAGCAACAAGATCCCTTCAACCTGATGGGTAAAAACTCCCATTTGACTCTCCTCTCTGCAGCACTGGGTGGACCCTTTGTAAAACCCTCACAGAAACCTCAGCCATCTCTAGCTGATTCCAGGGAGTCGGGGGAGCCTTTGACCTGCCTCAATTCAGTCCTGGGCAAAAGCATGCAGTGGTCACCATATCCCAGCGCCTTGATGAGGGAGCTCCTCACCTTTGTATTCTGAGACAGAAAGTTCTGTCTTCTTGCTGCTGCTATTGCTAGTAATAGAAGCAGTTTTTACTTGGAGCCAAACCAACACCTAGCTAATATGATAGAAGAAAAAGCTATTAAGATGCCAGGGAGATGAACTAAACGCAGGGGTTATCTTTGAGCGGTGGGAATGGGGATGGCTTGTTTTACTTCTGTATATTTTCTGCTCTGTGTGTTTCAAATGTTCTCTAATAACGTGAATTCTTTTTGTAATGGGGGAACCCACATGAATGTAGCATAAAACAAGATAAGCCCCAAGTGGTATTCGAGAGGAAAAGATATACTTCCTTTGTCTTTACAGAAAAAGAAAAAAAAAAGACTGAAATTCTGAGCAGGTAGGACCAAGCGAACCTGGCCACAAAGGAGACCAGATGCTGATGAAGGTAAATGCAGGTCCTCAGAGCGTAATACGATTATACCTGCTTCAAGGTGTAGGGGAGACAAAGGGGAGTGGGACATAAAAATGTACCTGAGAAAATACAAGCATTTGTGACAGGTCTTGGATCTGTGTCCCTGCGCAAATCTCATGTTGAATTGTAATCCCCAGTGTTGGAGGTGGGGCCTGGTGGGAGGTGATTGGGTCATGAGGACAAATCTTTCGTAAATGGTTTAGCAGCAGCCCCTTGGCGCTGTTCCAGGGAAAGAATTCTCATGAGATCTGGTTGTTTAAAAGTGCAGCACCTCCCCAGTCCTCTCTCTCTTGCTCCTGTTCTGGCCATGTGAGACGTGCCTACTTCCCCTTCATCTTCTGCCATGATAGTAAGTTTCCTGAGGCCTCCCCAGTGGCAGAAGCTGCTATCCTTCTTGTACAGCCTGCAGAATCATGAGCCAATTAAACCCTTTTCTTGATACACCGTCCAGTCTCAGGCATTTCTCTACGGCAATGCAACAATAGACGGACACAGTTGGTGAGGGTGTGAGAAACTAGAATGCTTGCACGTTGCTGGTGGGAATGCAAAATGGTGCAGCCACTGTGGAAGACAGATTGGTATTTCCCCAAAAAAGTTGAAAGGAATTACTGCGTGATCTGGCACTTCCACTCCTAGGAATACACCCAAAATAATTTAAAAAGGAACCTAAACAAATACTCATATGCAATGATACACAACAGCACTAATTCACAAGAGCAAAAAGGTGGAAACAACCCAAATGTCCATCAATGGATGAACAGATCAAGCGGTATCAATATACAATGGAGTACTATTCAGTGATAAAAAGGAATGAAGTCCTGATACATGCCACAGCGTGGATGAACTGTGAACCCGTGACGCTACTGTATAATCCCATTTAAATAAAATATCCAAAATAGGCAAACCTATTGAGACAGAAGGTAGATTGGTGGGGAAGAGGAAGTGGGGGTAACTGCCTAATTGGTCCAGACTTTTACTTTGGGAAGATACAAATATTTTGGGACCAGATAGATGTGGTAGTGGCACACCATTGTGAAGGTACTGCTATCAAATTGTCTACTTTGAAATGGTTAATCTTATGTGAATTTCGCCTCAATTTTTTTTTTAATAGGGGAAAACAAAAAGTGTACCTGAAGTTTCCCTGCTTTTCTGTGTGTCTGCTGCTTCCTAGAAAAAGCTCTTCCGAGATGGGAGCTTGGTGTGAGGGTGGGATGGGAATGGATGTCTGGGGTCCTGGGAAGGGGGTTCTTCAGGAGAGTCACAGACTTGCATGTACCCCCTGCACCCCCTTCCCTCGCTGATGGTCCGGACCTCTGTCACAATCTCCTTTCCTTTGAGCACTTCCTTCGAGGTTCAGCTTTTACTGTTTTCCTTCTTCTATCCCCTTGCCCCTTTCATTTCTGTAACAATAACAATGTTACAGCCCCTCAAAGAAAAAGGAATGAAGCGATCCCCCCGAATAAGGACATCTGTGGTGGGATTCCAGCAGGGAAAATAAAGGACAGGCACACTGAGCTCACCTCCTTAACGGTTTCTGGTGTGTGCTTGGCCTGTGGGGCCAGGACAGAGGAGAGTTACCCCAGAAACTTCTGTGGTTATAACGAATTAGCAAATGAATAGTATCTGGAGGATCTCAGGCCTCTGGAGGATTCTGCAAGGATTTCTGCTTCCCTATGGAAGGCCATTTAAATTCAAGAGCCCCCAACCTCTCTGACAAACACCTTCGGGGGCCTCTGAAGAGCTCTCCCAGTTCCGCTGTCTGAGTAAGTCTTGCCAAAATGAGTGGTTCAAAACAAGCACTTGACTCGATATACAGGGTACCAGAAATACCACACATGGGGGTAACGAGGAAGATGTTATAGCTTGTATGAAATTGCCTGGAGGCAACAAAAAGGTTCCTGTGTTGATGTGTGCGTGAGCCTCAGATGAAACCTGATTGTCCCAGACCAGGGGCAACCTCTCTGATGAGCTTACAAGCTAGATTCTCAAACATGAAATGAACAAAAAAGAGGTGTCAAATCTAAGCCAGTTACTTCTTTTGTGATGGCCCTGAGAAAAAGAAAAGGGCATGGGAGGTGGACTGTGGCGTGTATACTTTGGATGCTATCATCAAACCTCTGCCCTCCATTTTTGCAGCTGAGCCAGGCGTTAAAGACACGGACACTGTCAGCACTAAAACTTGCCTCATAGAGAAAGTATTTTAAATGGTAGTTGCAGTAAAAAGACCTAGAGTGGGGAAGACAGAAGTAGTGTCTGTTGAGCTCCTGCTACGCCTGAGACATCTTCTCTTTGGATTATTTTATTTCAGCATCACATTAATCCAAGAGATCGTCTTATCATCGTGGCTGTGGACGATCAGGTTTGGAGACACAAGACTGCAACTACAAGATCCCAGGATGAGACCTAGACCAAGCTATGATGGCAAAGCCCACACTCCTTCAACTGCATCGCCCCTCGCTTTCTTGCTGATGCAGAAATTACTTGCTCAGTCAGCCTCCCAGGCTGCCACCATCGCGTGCCATGTGGCTGTTAGTCTCAGGCCCACACACATCACATGCTCCGAATCTGAGACTCTGACCACACAGTCCTGAGTGCTGGGAGTGAGTGAGGACCTGAGGTACCATGAGCAAAAGCAGCTTCATCGGTTCTCATTTCAAAACTACGTAAGAAATAAAGATCAGAAAGAAGTAGGAGTGTTTCATAAGATGCTGGTGAGATTAAAGGGTGCAAGGAGCTTTGCAAGGAAAAAAGCTTTCATTCATTCATTCACCTGTTCATTCTTTCATCCACGAAATAATCCAGTGCCTACTCTGTGCCAGAAACTGTGCAGGATATACAAGGATAGACAAAGAAGACCTGATCTTGAAATTGACATTTGGACGCAATAACACGGCCTTAATGTTGCTGGATCCCAAAGCAGGGCGCTGGCCAAATGCACCATTGAAAGGACATGACGGCAGGGTGCAGTGGCTCACACCTGTAATCCCAGCACTTTGGGAGACCGAGGCGGGCGGATCACCTGAGGTCAGGAGTTCGAGACCAGCCTGACCAACATGGAGAAACCACATCTCTACTAAAAATACAAAATTAGCTGGGATTACAGCATGGTGGTGCATGCCTGTAATCCCAGCTACCCGGGAGGCTGACGCAGGAGAATCAGTTGAACCCAAGAGGTGGAGGTTGCGGTGAGCCAAGATCGCGCCATTGCACTCAAGCTTGGGCAACAAGAGTGAAACTCCAACTCAAAAAAAAAAACAAAAAAATAAAAACAGAAAGAAGGGACATGGCATCTCCATGAAAAGACTGCAAAGGTTTCCAAGTACAGGCAACTAAAAGGCAGGAGGACGTCCAGGGATGGAGGGTGGCAGGGGAAAGGGTGGAAGAGGGGGTGACGTGTGGCTGCTGATAAACCTGGAAGAGGTTTGGTCCTAACGGCAAGGGTCCCGATAGTTCTGGGAGCCAGGGGTCTTGCCTGCTTCCTCCCACCTGGCAGGCCTGCCAGAATTGACTGAAAAGTTGAATTCCATCATCACCTTCCCCTGCTCAAAGGCCTCAACGGCTCTGCACTGTGTATGGACGAAGCCCTTCTCTAGGCTGTATATTCCCAACAGGGTGACAACACATCCAGGGGTGTCAACATCAGTTTTGAGGGATGAGGGTCAAGGAACAAACACTGTTCACCCTTTCATTTACAAGGCTTAGATATATATTTGGTACATGAACAGGCATCTGGCATCTGTGGTATTCAGATTTCATGCAAAGACCATTAGGAAAGTCAAGTCTCAAAAGGCTCCTGGGAGTGGGGGGCCATAATGAAATAAAAGGCTGGGAAACTCTCTAGGCCAAGGTTTCTTACTTCCGGTGTTACTTTCCTCCAGGACCAGATAATTCTCTGTTGCAAGAGGTTGCCCTGTTCATGCAGGATGTTAACTGGTATCCCCGGCCTTTACCCCCAGAATTGAGAAGCACACCAATACCCCTGTCCTAAGGTATGACAACCAAAACTGTCTCTAGAATGGTCATATGTCCCCTGGGGGCAAAAGCGGTCCCATCTAAGAACCCCTGAACCAGATGAGGCTCTTCTTATAAATGCTTACTAAGTATTAACCAAATAAACCATAACAATGTTGACTTTTTAAGGAGTGGGCTGTTTTTTATGGGCGGCAATCAATTCTGGTCCAGAGTTGAAACATAGAGTGACAAGGCAAAAGGAGGGGCCCAGCCATGCCAAAAGCGGAGGCCTTTTCACATTCGATGGCAGTCTCACCAGGAGAGAGAAGGGGCTGAGGAGCCCATTCCACAAGCCTAGAAATGTCCATCTCTCTTTGTGTCCGAAGAGGCCTCATTAAATTCCGAGGCAGCACTGGGGGAATCTGACTTGCAGCTGTGCATCTCAAGGCCACCCTGAGCCTTCAGTGGACAGGAAGCTAGGGTAATCAATTGCCTCTGCTTCCCAGTCTAGGTTGTGGGTCTCGGAAGGTTATACCCTAAACATCCCATTCTGAAGGGTGGAGAGCTGGCGGACCCAACCCCAGAGACCAAGTATGGGTCTTGGAGTTTGGCAAAGTGGCGACTCTGTAAACAGTGTTAGCCAGCCACAGAATCATCTGTCCTCCTCTTCAGGCTGGACAATCACATCAGGTGATGTTTTCTATGAGTCAGTAATATTTAGGTTTGTGCTACATCAAAAACAAAACTGAAATAATTCCCTGCACATTGCACAATATCTAAGGAAATAAGACATGGTTTATTTGAGTTGATAATCTTAACAGAGGTGGATTCATCACCTCATCACTAGGCTAGGTTTTGGAAAACAGAACCCTATTTCATTGTGGCTGAACAATTCACCAAGGCTCTTTCCAAGGCTAGTATATAGCGAGGCAGGTATTAAGGAAGAACCCACGTGCTGTTCAATTAAGATGTTTATTGATGTGACATAAAATTCTCCTGTTTTATTATCTGTGCTGGAAAGTGGTTATTCCTCTAACTGCTTTGCTTCTGTGCTGTGAGGTCATTAGAGACAGTTCTTGTCTAACACAAATCCGAAGGAATCCGTTCTCTGAAGAGTATGCTTGCCTTCTTTCCCTTCCGAAAGTATTAACAAGATTGAATTTTCCTGATATTGTTTGATTTGTGAAATCACACTGCACTTTCAAGCGCAGAAATGGGGAGAGTCCTTTACACTTTTCGAATGCAAGATTTTTTCAGAAATGTGAAACCATTTAGAACAGAATTTTAAACATTCAACATAAATGTTACATGAGTTTTGTGCTAGGGAAAAGAAAGCTGAAGAAAAAAAATTCTATACGTGCATATTTTTCCCTAGTTGGAGACAGAAATTTCCCAATTCTGTTTTCCAAGGGAAGTGGGGGCTCTCGGCTCAAGAGCCCTGGTGCTCCCGGCCCTGAGCCCCTGCCTCCATATCAGCACAGAAACTTGTGTTACTGAAAATACCCAGAAATACTTTTCATTTACTTTTTCCCTGGGAACAGATTACTCAAATTGAGCTCCAGCTTTAAACTCTCATTTGTTAAAACAGAACTTTGAAAAACCAGACAAAGCAAAGCAAACAAAATAAAACCCTGAAGTTGGTCCTCCTACAGTTTGAGAGACTGATACAGGAAGAAAAAAGTGTGCCCCGCTCCCCACCAAAAAAACAGAAAGAAAAAAGAAAAAAAAATAAAGGGAGGCTTCTTACTCAGAAGACATATTGTTAACACGTTTGAAGAAATCGGCAGATACTTTAAGAACATATGAGAATTCATACTTGGTTGACTAATTACTGAGTAGCTCCATTCTGTATTGTGCTGTTAAAAGTGGAGATAGTTCTAGAACAGTTCTATTTTTCTTCCTTTTATCACTTTCCCAGTATACCCGGCTGCCTCCACCAGGGAACGTAAGTACCCAAACGCCAACATGACAGCCCAGGACTTCTGCAAAGCGGCTTAATTACTCATTATGAGATTCCATCAACACAAGCTCCGGTCTGTGGTTTTGTAATAAGGACCGTTATCTTTCCTAGGATTTCACTCCTTCATAAAGGGGGACGTGGCAGAGATTTCCGCAACCCCACTTTATACGGGAAGGGAACGGGAGGATTTTAATGCATGAATTTGATGTCATTAACAATGCTGACAGCTGTTTAATCCCAGTGGAAACAACAGCTGAGTTCCAACTGCAGGAAAAATAATTAACTCTTCAATGCGATCCGAGGAAGGGATCTTATGAATCAATTACGGGTCTCTTGCCTTACCTGCAGTTTTTGTCAATTACTCAGCCATTCGGTCGGGAGGCTCCGGCGCTAATAAAATGACAGGCAGCCCTTACAGGCAGAGAGACGTGTTAAGTTCAGAGGACAGATTTATTAAATGGGTCTGTTCTAAGTTTGCCGTTAATTAAAATTAAAAACCATTTTTTATGTTTCCACTGAATCACAGAGAATAATGAACTAAAAGTAAAAGGAAATAATAAAGTAGGAGTCTTGGGTGACCTGAGGTCAGGGAGGAGAAGGCAGCTGAGCTGGAAGGGAAAGAAAAATAGGCTCTGTAGTTGAAACAGAAACAGAGGGTGGGATGTGCAGCAGCATGTACTTTATGACATGTGCCATTTAATTTAAACGGAACATTTAGACACCTGCTGATGACGGTAAATTCGCTACTCTTCACCCTTCCTCCCACAGAGATGGTCAGTGAGCCTCTCTTTGAGGCTTCAGGTTCTTTTTTTTTTTTTTCAGCCCTGCTTGCTGACATCCTTCCGGTGACTATTTCTACTGCTTTTAATTTGTAAAATATTATAGATATAAATAATGTCTGATTAAGATCCTGCTTTGAAATACACGGCACTCACTTAACGGCTCCCATCTAATAAAGCACTCCTGGATCCTTTACATTCATTTATAATGTGAGACTTTGAGCAGATGTCTTAAGTATTCAATGTTACAAACAGCAACATTGCATGAATTTAAATTTGGCTCTTTGTCTGATCGCCCCTCCAAGCACGGCAGCTGATGGCCGGGGAGCCCAGTTTCATCTGGAAATGAAGTCGTCCTGCCACCTGCCCCAAGCTTCCTCCTCCAACGGAGGACAACCTGCTCTTTCCTGAGAGGTCTGGGGCTGCTGGTTGTACTGGAAGACCTTCTAGCAGATCAGGGTCTGCTAACGTCACAGGTGGAGTGAGAAATTTCTGAGTAAACAGTAGGTAGACAAACTCCTACCTCCGCCTAGGAAGAGCTCCAGTCCTCCCCTAGCGTGTGCCTGATGCTCCCGATGGATCCTCATAAGGAGGCTGCAATGTCCGCACTAATATCCCGATTCTGCTGATGAGAAAACTGAGGTCCTAGGAAGATAGATGAACTAGCTGTCTCTTGTTAGTGTTCTATTTAAACGACACTTAACAGATGTGTATGTGAAATCTTCAGCTAAAATGTGGAACCCAATAGTTCAAAAAAAAAAAAAAAAAGGCTGGGGTATGGGGAGGGAGGAGCTGGTCACCAGAAACATGGCTGAATGCCTGAACTTGAAAAAAAAAATCCTAAGGAATATAGAGGATACTGTAACAATAGTTCTGGCCCACACAGTACCCTTCCCTTTTCCTATGCTCTTCTGGGAAGCACTCTTTGCTCCATTTGACCCACAGCGGGTGGCAATTAGAACATTCCATTCTCTTTCTGTGGCTGTAGACACATGCCCTTGGCTAGGTGTTAAACAGCCTATCTCTTTTTTTTTTGAAATGGAGTCTTGCTCTGTAACCCAGGCTGGAGTGCAGTGGCACGATCTTGGCTCACTGTAACCTCCACCTCCTGGGTTCAAGAGATTCTCCTTCCTCAGCCTCCTGGGTAACTGGGATTACAGGTGCCTGACATCTAATTTTTGTATTTTTAGTAGAGACAAGGTTTCACTATGTTGGCCAGGCTGGTCTCTAACTCCTGACCTCAAGTGATTCACCCGCTTCAGCCTTCCAAAGTGTTGGGATTATAGGTGTGAGCCACCTCACCTACCCCTAAACAGCCTATCTCTTGATCACAGTGATTACTCAGGAATAAAGCATGTGGGTCACACTGCACTAGAATCTTACCTGGGTATACACACACACACACACACACACACACACACACACATACACACACACATATATACACACATACACATATATACACACACATATACATACACACAAACATATATACACACACACATATATATACATATACACGCATATGCATACACACATATACACACACACATATATATACACAAACATATATACACACACATATACACACACACACACACACACACACATATATATTCTGGGAAACAGAGTGAGGAGGTCTCCTGCTGTTATGAAGCTTTCATGACAACGGGAATCGGTCTTTCTGGCAGCTATTTCTCCCACCAGGTAGAGAAAACCTGCTGCAGAAGTAAGCAAGACAGAGACCACCACAGCAAAAGATGGAAGGACACAAATCATCTGATTATATTTTTGAGACCCTGGATCCAGCCATGCCTGAAGCCATCACTTCAAGACTTCCTAGTACATGAACCAATATACTCCCTTTTGCCATAAGCTGGGTTTAGATGCTACCAAGAAGCATGACTAACACGGAGGAAGAAGGGTGTGCACTGCTCTGTGGAAGTTCTATCCACGGCTCATCCTATCTTTCTAAATTGTGGTCTCAAATGAATTCTCAGTAAATTTCTCATGATTCTGGCATTACACTATACATTTTTAGCTCTCTGACTTTCCTCATGCTGTTCCTTCTACCTTGAATGTCTCACTCATCCACTTCCATATCTGGTGACGTTCTATGCATCATTCAAAGCCTAGCTCAGACACCAAGGTTGAGCCTCCCCTGGTTTTATTAGGTAGTACCAGTTTCCCCAAATAAACTGATCTCTCAAGAGCAAGAGTCACACTTTAGTCATTGCTGTGCTCTCGACAATAAGTACAATGCTGGGCATGAGGTTATTGTGACTGATGTTATTCAAAAACCATTCAGTGAACTAGAGACAGTCCACAAGGCATTTACACTGCAGTGGGGAAAGGCAGAAGAGCAGGGATAAAGCCAAGGCTGACTGAGAGTCAACACAGTGCTGTGGTTACCGAAGCATCAGACTGATTCAATCACATCACAGTTTACTTTTCCTCTTCTTCGTCTTCTTTTTTTTGAGATGGAGCTTTGCTCTTGTTGCCCAGGCTGGAATGAAATGGTGCAATCTCAGCTCACTGCAATCTCTGCCTCCCAGGTTCAAGTGATTCTCCTGCCTCAGCCTCCCGAGAAGCTGGGATTACACGTGTATGCCACCACACCGAGCTAATTTTGTATTTTTAGTAGAGATGGGGTTTCTCCATATTGGTCAGGCTGGTCTGGAACTCCCAACCTCAGGTGATCTACCGCCTTGGCCTCACAAATTGCTGGGATTGCAGGCGTGAGCCACCGTGCCCGGCCCACATCAGAGTTTTCATACAATTTTTTTAACAGCTTTGTTGGGATATTATTCACATACCATAAAATTCACCCATTTAAAGAGTACAATAGTTTTAGTACAATCACAGAGCTGTGCAACAATGTCCACCATCAATTTTACAGCATTTTTACTGCCCCAGAAGGAATCCTGCCCTCCTTATCTGTTAATCCCATGTCCCTCCATCCACGCCCCCTCCCCAGCCCGTGGCAACCACTCTACTTTCTGTCTCTACAGATTTGCCTCTTTTGGCCATTTCATATAAGTGAAATCATATAATATACGGTCCTTTGTGACTGGCTTTTTTGACTAGCACATTGTTTCAACACGCTATTTTTTCTTTTCTTTTCTCTTCTTTATTAAAGCTGCAGGAAATACCCTTGTTCATAAACAGTGCCTTGCGTGGAATAAACAAATACACAGTAAAGAAGAGAGGAACCGTTCTTCTGGAAAGAAAGCGGCCAGGCGCGGTGGCTCATGTCTGTCATCCCAACACTTTGGGAGGCCAAGGCGGGTGGATCACTTGAGGTCAGGGGTTCGAGACCAGCTTGCCCAAAACAGCGAAATCTCGTCTTTACTAAAAATACAAAAATTATCCGGACTTGGTGGCGTGTGACTGTAATCCCAGCTACTCAGGAGGCTGAGGCAGGAGAACCCCTTGAACCGGGCAGGTGGAAGTTGCAGTGAGCAGATCACACTACTGCACTCCAGCCTGGGTGACAGAGTCAGATCCTTTCTGGAAAAAAAAAAAAAAAATCAAAGAGAGCAGGGTGGCGAACCGAGCGTTACTTTCTTGACTTTGTCCTCAGAGGTAGCAAAGGAGTAGGCTAGGGTTTGTGATTGAATTCAATGCCCAGAGTCATAAGACTAGACACAGAAATAGCCACATGAGAGTCCCCTGACTGCTCCACTGGCCTGCTCCCTCCCACGATTATATGCCAGGTCTCTACTGAAGGAAATGACGAGGCAACAGTCACCGGGACCTGGCAGCCGGGCCACTCACCAGGTTCCAGGCAGTCCATCTGGAAATATAAAGTTCTATTTTGTTATACATTTGAAAGTGGAAAAAAGCTGTGCTATTTCAAGTTGTCTTTTTTTTTTTTTTTTTTTAATTTTAAGAAACTGCCTTCTCCATGAAGGAGTATTATGTGACAAACATTCCAAGTCCCTTCTTATGGTAATACTGCACTTTGCAAATGGCTCAGATCCAATCCAATTGAACACAATAAAATGAAACAATCTGTGCCATCTCCAATCGCTTTAATCTTTACCATGCTAATGATTCCTAAAACCAAGGAGCATGGATTTAAAAAGAAGAAGAAGAGGAGAAAGAAAGAAAAGACACACGCTGCCTCTCTGATAGCTGCCTCTCTGATATCAGCCTCCTCGGCAGCTGGGCCTTGTGCTTTTTTGTCACCACCATGAACCTCTCCATGGGCTCCTTGGGAAACGCCTGCCCCATTGCTCTGAGGTCAAAGTTTACATGTGAAACAAACTTATAACAGTTATCATAACATCTCCTTGTTTGTGATGGTTAACAATGAAGCATAATTGTATCCACAATGAAGATTGCCGTCCCATTGTGCAAGGTTGGTGAGAACTCCCTCGGGAACAGTTTGGCTACCACCAGGACCTGGTCTCTGGCAATTAGCAATGACAATCTATCTCCATCTACGCCGAATGGCCAGGGCTCCCAGCACATGGTTCCTACCTGAGGTTGGTGGTGATAGTTCCCTGTTGGGCTCTTATGAGTAGGACTATGGGGTAGAGTTTCTAGGTAGTCCGGAAATCACCCGTTCATTCATTCACTCATTCATTTGCATATATGAATCAGCTCCATGCACTGTGTCATGCAGACCACGCGCTACGCCGCAAGGAATGGAAGATTAAACACATACACACATATACCTATTTTTAATATAGTCGAGTATGTGCTAAATGAGAAGTAAAAACACAGAACTGGGGGTAAGGAAGGAAAGAAAGGCTCCTTGTCTTCCTGTTCCCTCCTCCTCCTGCAGCTACTGATGTGGCCCAGGAGGCTAAAGCAGAGCTGACTTAGGTAGAGTCACTCCCATCCTCTCCCATCCTGCCTCTCCTGCTCTGACAAAGCCCACAGATTTGGGACTCTGTGCCATCCTCTGCAGCCGCCAGCTCCTGAGTCCTCTTAAGTCAGCTCCCGACGTTTCATGGTGATCTTTCATCCAGTGGACAACTAACGCCCACTAGACTCTCGCAAGTTAAATCTGAATGACACCAGTCTTGGCTGTTTCCTGTATTTCTTTAAAAGTCTAGGGAGGGGGTATTGGACACAGTGGCTCACACCTGTAATCCCAGCCCTCCCTCTAGGAGGCCAAGGTGTGTGGATCACTTGAGCTCAGGAGTTTGAAACCAGCCTAGGCAACACAGCGAAACCCCCATCTCAACAAATACATACAAAAAGTAGCCAGGCATGGTGGTGCGAGCTTGTGGTCCCAGCTACTCAGGAGGTGGAGGTGGGTGGAAAGTTCAGTACGGGAGGCTGCAGTGAGCTGTGATCATGCCACTACACTCCAGCCTGGGTGACAGAGTGAGTCTCAAAAAAAAAAATAAGCCTCCATGGGCAGGAGTAGCTGCCTCCCAATTGTTCAGGGCTAGATTCATCCACTTGCAACACCATTTGAATTACGGGTTTTCCTCTTTCCTTCCAGATATCTATCAGTGTTGATGGGATTCTCAGAGAGGCAGGTAAACTTGGGAAAGCAGGCTGAAACACATAACAGATATCCTAGGGACAGGTAAGTGACTATGGGGAGAGTTCTAGAAGAAGAGAAAAGAAAGGACAACATTGGACCCAAAGAAGCCTTTGAATAATCTGCATATTCTTTTTTTTTTTCTGGATTTCTTTTTAATTTTTTTTTTATTTTTGAAAGAAAGAAAAAGAGAGGAAAGAAAGTGAGCGTGAAAGAAAGAAAAAAAAGAATGTAAGGGAGAAAGAAAGAGGAAGAGAAAGAGGGAGAGAGAACGGGATTCTTCTTCTATTGCCCAGGCTAGAATGCAGTCTAAAAATGGGTATTAAAAACCTCTTTTATGGCAATAATTGTGCTTAACAATGGAGACAGGAAGGAATAAGGGATGAAAATAATAAACAAGCAGCCAACCAGTGTTTTACTTAAACCTGTGAAATGCTATGCAATTGCTGAGAAGTGATTTACTTCCAATTATGTGGTCACTTTTAAAATAGGTGTAATGTGATACTGAGAAAAATGTATGTTTTGTGGATTT
>CAUYLG010048601.1:0-19058 GCA_963573385.1 Cacajao melanocephalus
TCCTGTCAGATCAGTTGCAGCATTAGATTTTCATAGGAGGGCAAACCCCACTGTGAACTGCTCATCGGAGGGATCTGGGTTTCATGCACCTTATGAGAATCTCCTGATCATCTGAGGTGTAACAGTTTCATCCTGAAACTGACCAGCCCTCACAATTTTTCATGGAAAAGTTGTCTTCCACGAAACCAGTCCCTAGCGCCAAAAAGGTTGGGGAGCCCTGCCTCAGAGGAAGTGATGCTGGCAAGAAAACTTCACATTAAAGGAAGTCTTAGAGATATTTGATGACATTGAAAGCATAAAGGATAAAATGAAAGCTGATACACACTTAGAAAGGAGTATAACAATTTTCCAATTCATAGAAAAGACACCTGCTCTGTATTGTGTTATATGATAGGAAGAACAAGGCTGGAACCACTCAAACTACTCTCAATTATTTTTGAAGAAATAAATCACTTTAATTCTCTATGTTTTTGATGCTTTAAATTGCAGTATGCTAACATTTGTTTTATAAATTTTTTAATTTCTATATGTATTTATAACCAGCAGTAAGAAAAATTTTAAAGTTCTGACAATTTTTTGAAGCCATAGGACAACTGTAATTTTTGCCTTTAATTATTAAGATATCTTGGCACAGTTTCAGGTTGCACAGTCATTTTTGAAGTCCCACACTTCCATGCAAGGCAGAGATTGCTTGGACGATAAAGGAATTTACCTTACAGCATTGTTGGGCAGATTAAAAGTAGTGCATGTCAACACCAACTATGAGATCTAACAGGTATTAAGCTCCTAATGAGTGTTCTGTATTTTATGTGACTATTACCAGTTGCTTATTCATTTAAGAGTTTGGGGGAGTTTGTGTGATCACGTATAACCTATTTTATTATTATAATTTGATAGATTATTAATGTTGGAAATTATTTTAAAAACATACTCCAAACTAAAAATCTAAGCCTTTCTTTCTTTCTTTCTTTCTTTTTTTTTTCTTGACAGGGTTTTGCAATGTCACCCAGGCTAGAGTGCAGTGGTGTATCACAGCTCACTGCAGCCTTGACTTCTCAGGCTCAAGCGATCCTGCCACCTCAGTCTCTCAAGTAGCTGGGACTACAGGCATGTGCCACCACACCCGGCTAATTTTTTAATTTTTTGTAAGGACAGGGTCTCTCTATGTTGCCCAGGCTGGTCGTGAACACCTGGGCTCAAGTGATCCTCCTGCCTTGGCCTCCCAAAGTGCTGGGATTACAAGTGTGAGCCACCAGGCCTGGCTTATTATTTTCTTCAGAACATTTTTTGATAGCTATCTACCCTCTCCAAAATATTCACGAAACTTGTGAGTCATTCATGGAATGGAAACACCACATTTGTGGACATTTCCGTTAGAAAAGTATTCAAATGAATTATAAATATGATATTGTTTCATTTCCTTATTTTATTTTCATCTGTCTCTGGGTTTTCCCTTTCAAAATAAAAAGTGCCAAGTTCCTTTAAAATATGCTTTTGGGGATTAAGGAATTAATATTACATGAAACTCATTTGGGAAACTACTAATGGAAGTACCTTAACAATTATAGATAGGTAGACTTTTCAAAGGAATCAGCTCAGCAAGACTGATTCTTACGTGGGAATTTTAGGACCCAAGAAAAAGCAATGGAAACAAAGAGAGCAACGTATGTACTTATTAATTAGAGGTTGGTCGTATATTGAAACTAGAGGCTTTTAATACCCACGGGATTTTTTTTTCAACTACATGATCATGTGTTTTGTTGATGAGTGAGAACTTCTTTGAGCGGCAATTTGTGAGTTATAATGCTCTTGAAAAACAATGCATCTGTCAATGGAATCTAGATAGGCTACTGAACTGATTGATAAACTGAATATGGCTTGTATCAGCTTTTGTCTTAGGGTGAAGTAAAATGTATTTAACCAATAAAATGGCAAAGTACTTGTGGATAGATATTTTAAAAGAAGCAGTTGAGCTAAGACTGCAGCCTAGTGGTGAGTTTGTGACTGCAGAAAAAGTGACTGCATTCATTCTAGGCCATTGATTAAAAAGGCATTTAAATTCAAGATGAGAATGAATACGCAAAGTCCATCGTCCCCTTGTGAGGACTGATCTTCAAATCATGGTGGAGTTGGGCTAAAAATGAGGAAAGGCTGGCTGTTACCAGATCCTTGAGGCTGTTAATTTTGTGTATTTTCTACTTTATCTGAAGCTTCTGCCCACTTACGTCAGTTTCTTTGTCCCTTTCAAGATGAACACCTTGACAAGACCACTGTAGTTTATCTTCTCACCCTGGTTGCACTTAGTTTATTTGTTTAGTCAGTTTCACTTTAGAGTCAACTTCTTCTTATATTTTTGTAATTAAAGCAATTCAGATCATACGCTTCTTTAATTCTAGCAAATTTTTTATGTGAGAGGATTCTAAGATGATTCTAAATGTCATTCTCATTCTTTAACTCCACAATAGTGCTTGGCTTTTTACTGTTTCCTGTAGTCTTTATTCCTTACACTTATTTAGATGTATATTTATTACAATTTCATATTGTATTATATTAGTATGGAAAATATTGACATGGTAATGCTCAGACTTTGTTCTTTTAATGATGACCACTTCTCTCTCTCTCTCTCACTCTCTCTCTCTCTTTTTTTGTTAGAGACAGGGACTTGCTCTGTCACCCAGGCTGGAGTGCAGTGGCAAGATCATAGCTCACAGTAACCTTGAATGCTTCAGCTCATGCTATCCTCCTACTTTAGCCTCCTGAGGGGCTGGGATTATAGGCATCTGCCACCATGCCCAGCTAATTAAAAAAAATTTTTTTTGTAGAGACAAGGTCTCGCTATGTTGCCCAAGCTGGTCTTAAACTCCTGGCCTCAGGTGATGCTCCAGCCTCAGCTTTCCAAAGCACTGGGATTACAGGCATGAGCCACCATACCCAGATTTACACTAAATATAGAAGATTCAAGAAATATAGCATAAGAACTTGAATCTTTTAATTATTATATATCTCATTCTGATTTTTTAAATCTACTTATATCTTAATTTTTCTCATTTCCTCATCAGTCCTTTTTAAGCATATATTTAAAAGTTTGTTCAGTGTGTCTTGATTTTTATTGTCAAATCATCCTTGCTCCTTAGTACTCTGATTTTTAGTTAGCTTATATTAACTTTTCTTTTATATGGTTTTATTTTACCTGCACAACTACCTGTGATTTGTTTGTTTCCTCCTTCCAAATCTTTTTCCCTGGCAAAACTTGATGTTTAGGTGTGCAGGTTGGTTATTCTGGGTGCTGTAAAATCAGTCCTGTGCTTTCATAAGGATTATCAAAAGATAATATCATTAGCTTTTAAATTCTTTCTCTACTTCAGGTCTTCCATATTTAATTTAAGTGCATTTTCAAAAAATGTCAAATTATCTCAAATGTATATGCTTCTAAGTTTGGAAGATGTGAAGCATAGCTTTGCTGATAGCTCAGGATTGCAAGACTCACCACAGTAAATTGACTACAGAAAGCCCACTCCTGTCAGTGAAATGATGCTGTGATGGCTAATTTTAGGAGTCAACTTACCTGCATTAAGAAAAATCCAGAAAGCTGGTAAAGCATTATTTTTGGCCGTGTCTAAGAGGGTGTTTCCAGAGGACATTAGCATGTGAGTCTGAGTGAGTGCATGTAGGTAGCGAAGATCCACCTTCAACGTGGGTGGGCACCATCCAGTCAGCTGGGGACCGCGGAGGAACAAAAACAGAAATGCTGAATGTATTGATCTATCTCCTGGAGCTGGGATACACTAATTTCCTACCTTGGACAGCAGAACTCCAGGGATTTCTGGACTCAAGGATTTACACCAGCAGCCTCCCTGGTTCTTAGTTCTTCAGCCTCATACTGAGAGTCATACGATTGGCTGCCCTGATTCTGGGGCTTTCAGACTTTGAGCCATGCTACCAGCATCTCAGAGTCTCCAGGTTGCAGATGGCCTGTTGTGGGACTTCTCAACCACCATAATAGTGCAAGCCAATTCCCCTAATAAGTCCCCTCTCATATCTATGCAGTCCTGTGTCACCTAACAACAGATGTATGTTCTGAGAAATACATTGTTAGGCAATTTCATCGCTTTGCAAACATGACAGAGTATACTTATACAAACCCAGATGATGTAGCATACTGCACACCTTTGCTATATAGCCTATAACTTCTTGCCTACAAACCTGTACAGCATGTTACTGTACTGAATGCTATAGAACTATAATGCAATGGCAAGTATATGTGTATCTAAATGTAGAAAAGGTATTGTAAAACCATAGTATAAATGATTTTAAAATGGCAGGAGTGCAAGACCAGCCTAGGCAACATAGTAAAACCCCATCTCTACAAAAAAATAAGAAAATTAGCCAACATGGTCATGCATACTTGTAGTCCCAGCTACTCAGAAGACTGAGATGGGAGGATCACCTGAGCCCAGAAGTTCAAGGCTGGAGTGAGCTATGATCCAACCACTGCACTCTAGACTGGGTGCAGAGACCCTGTCTCTTAGCTTACTGTAACTTTTTAATTTTTAAATTTTTTTTACTCTTTTATAATAATTCTTAAAACATAAACACATTGTACGTCTGTACAAAAATATTTTTTCTTTATGCCCTTACTCTATAAGCTTTTTTTCTATTTTTAAATTTTTTTATTTTTTACTTTTAAACTTTTTTTGTTAAAAACTAAGACACAAACACACACACTAGCCTGGGCCTACACACGGTCAGAATCATCAACGTCACTGTTTCCACCTCCATATCTTGTCCTCCTGGAAGTTTTTGCGGGGCAGTAACATACATGGAGCTGCCATCTCCTATGATAACAATGCTTTCTTCTGGAATACCTCCTGAAGGACCTTTGGAAGCTGTTTTACAATTAACTTCTTTTTTTGTAAGTTTGAGGAGTACACTTTAAAGTAATGATAAGAAGTCAGTACTGTAAGTTTGTTTACGCCAGCACCACCACAAACATGTGAGTAGTGCATTGTACTATGACATGAATGTGCTGCAATGACATCACTAGATGATAGAAATTTTTCAGCTGCAGATAATCATACGGGACCCTTGTATATACAGTTTGTTTTTGACTGAAACAGTTATATGGTGTGTGACTATATGTGTCCTGTTGGTTCTGTCTCACTGGAGAACCCTGATACAGATGCCCTGTATATAATTCAGAGATTATATCCAGTGTCATCGTAATGAAACTGTTTTGGACCTCTGTTGGTCTTTAGAACAGCTTTCTACAAAGTACAGATTTTTGCACTTGATTTTGGACTTGATCTAAATGAAATAAACCAAGACATCAGCCACTCGTAATCAATGCAAAAATTGATGCTGGAATAGTGAATTGTCTGAGGAGCTTTCTCTTTTTCTACAAATCCATCTGTGATAAACAGTCTGGGGTGTTTGTTGGGAAATCTATCACACAGAGATCATGGTGGATAACATGGCACTTTAACTGCAACTTCTAGTGAAATAAAATTAATGGAGCAAAATGCCTTTCTCTGGAGTTGTGAATGTAATACTGAGAAGAACAAAATAAATACTTCCCTACCACGCTTAATTAGGTTTTGGAAGGAGAAGGCAAATTAATAAAACAGCATGGCAATGCCCAGAGGTATAGATTTTCACCAGATTATTTATATAAAGCTATAAAAATGCATGGCATGAGATACTTTTAATGACCCTTAAAACCTTGTTAAAAACAATAATATTTTGAATAATTCAGATTTATTAATTATTCTAGAAGTAATGTATTAACAAGGAGGGTATATTGTCCACTAGAAATTATCACTACATGTGATAATTATATATATCACTATATAAGTAAAATTGTGTTATATAAATATGTAAAAAATACTACAGTTATCTGAAAGCGTCCTTTACAATGTCCTTGAGAAGAAAAAAAGCTTAATCCTTGAGTAGTGCCTTGGTTCTCACATGAGATAAACCTGCTGAGTTTATTTTTCAGATCTTAAAGAGCTTTGCCTGGCATTCTAAATATATAAAAGAAGTGTAACTCAGATCTGGAACAAGTAAACTTAACAATTATTTACAGAACTCTACACCCCAAATCTGCAAAACATACATTTTTCTCAGTATCACATTACGTCTATTTTAAAAGTGACCACATAATTGGAAGTAAATCACTCCACAGCAATTGCATAGCATTTCACAGCTTTAAATAAAATATTGGTTGGCAAAAAAAAAATACAAATATTTTTAAGCTAGATAACAGAAGAACAACAACTGGAAAAACAAAATCCAATTAAGTGGTTTTAGAAAAAACAACTAAAATACAAAGATGCAAAAAGACTGAGAGTAAAATTATAGAAAAATGTGTTTCATGCAAGTGCTACTAAGCACAATGAAAACTGATTTTCATTATTTTACTGAAGCTCAATAGCTCAGATTTGCTTCTTTATTCTAAAAAAGAAGTGCAGGCAAAATACGCATGGACAGCTGATGGGATATGTTTTTCTGTTCCTCCACTTCCCAGAAGGTCACATTTGCATAATTTTTTGGATTGCCTGTTCATCTAATAAAGGGCAATTTCAGGGCAGGTGGATTTCCATATACTTGATACGGAGAATCCGAGAACATCTTAGAAAAATATTATCTAGACAGATTTATGTAGCCACTACCAAATTGCAGCAATATTTATTTGTTACTTTATAATGGGTGCATTGCAGGACTGGTAATTCTCTGAGCCAGTGTTATATGATTACTTAACTATCTGCTTTTTTCATACCATGAAGCAGAAAGGCAAACAGCATAAGGGAAATTAAATGGGGTTATATATATTTAGAGGTCCTTTGAATTAATTATAAAGTAGAGAAAGCCATTGGCTAATGATGTGCCCTCTAAGGCTTTGTTTCTATTAATGAATGTCTGATTAAGCCCAGAATATAAGTCATATATGTGGAGAGATGGGCGACTTTTTGTTCTCTCTTTGTCTTGACATTAGAACTACAATTAATCTAATCTTTGGGTCAGAATATTTAACAGTATGCTATAAAGAATAATTATAAGGGCTGGATGCATTCAGCAAACATCTATTGAATTGCCACTTGTAGGCATTGTGCTAGGCATTGAGGATGGATAGATGAGCAAATCACAGCTCTGGACCTCTGGAGCTCTAATTGCTCTGGCAGGCATCTGCATGACTTGGTATTTCGATTTAGACAGAGTTCTTTAGACAGCTCAAGTGTCACTATACCTGAGTGGCCTTTTCCTGACCTCCTGTATAACAGAACAACCCTCTCCCTACCCCTCCTCTGTAGTCCCAGTTCTGCTTACCTTGTTCCTTTTCCCCTGGGCACTTACCAACTTCCAACATAATAAATTTTTCAATTAATCGACTATGTTATTGTATGAAAATATATGAATGCAAGAACTTTGATACCACAATTGTTTCTCTTGTGCCTCAATTATTCTCAAAACACAGTGGCTGGGCACAAACATATATTAGATATTTGAGTGACTAAAAGAGCCACTTATTTAAAAACAGAACCACAGGGCTACCCCTCCCTCCCCCAGCTTTGCTTTTAAAGCATCCTCACTCCACCCAGTTTAGTGCCAGCTGCGTGGGATTAAGCTTTGTGAGTTTTCCTTGGAATGCTCCGAAACTCAGCAGTGACTAAGGAAATCCCATCAGAATTTGTTGGGTGTGCTCTCACTCCACACAGCACCTGTGCAATCTGTCCTTGAATTAAATCAATTCAGCCCACAAATTGCAAGTTTGCAGCAGTGTCTCAAGGATCATATTAAGGGTTCTGGTCCAAGACAGCTGATTAGAAGCAGCTTGTGTGAGTCATTCTCATGGAGAGGAAACACAGTGGCGAGTAAACACCAGCTCTTCAAGTGGATCGCCTATGAGATGTCACAATTTAAGAAGCAGTGGGACCCATGGAGAACAGAGAATAGCAAAACCAGGCAGTCACCCACCCAGGATTGGTGCAGAGCCATGGGAAGCTCCTAGGCAAAGAGAAAAGGTGAATAAGTGAGAGCCTCTGAAGGGTCCACACTTCCATTCTGTACCATTGCAAACCTGGGCACAAGAGAGCCCTCTGTTTTTCCCCAGGCCTCCAGACCCAGACAAAGAGCTTCCTGGACTATGTGCCAGGAGTCCCATGGGACTTCAATCCTTGAAAACCCGTGTGCCAGCTGCCACAGCCCCTCCAACAAGGGAGGACAGGAACTTTCACATGTCCCCAGGATAGATGCCACCTATGTGGTACTGAGGAGCAAAGACAGTACAGAACCCACCGCTGCCTCTCCTCACCAAGCAGGGCGCAATGACTGGGGCCTGAAGTGCAGCTGCCTTGCCCCTTCCTGATCACTGGGGTTGGTTGCAGCTCTGAATTGCTCTGTAACAAAACTCCTAAAGGTAACCAGTAGACCCTCTGTGATTGCCACCGTACAGACGGTGGTCAGACTGTTTATCACATGACACCGCCATCCCTGCTGCTCCCTGAAAAATGTGGCTTGATGCTTTCTGGCTCCCTGCACATTTACCCTCCTCCTGCCTGAGCATTGCAACTGAGGACCTGAGCCCTTCTGAAAACCTTATCACCACAGGCCTGTGATCATCCCTCCAGCTCCCACTCCCTACACATTCTGCCTGCACCACCAGAGAGTTCATATGGTAATCTGGGGACCAGCCTGCCCTTCCCCATCACAACCGGGACCTAAATTATGGGTAGCCAGACTCCATCCATCTCCATCAGGACTCATACATATTGTTCAACAGTGTGTGCTAGAAGTCCTCAGAGCCTGGGAACTGGGGAACTACCCAGCCCATTCCAACTCTGCTGCCACCCGACCACTCTCCTAGGGCCTGAGGTCAGGAAAACCCACCAGCTGACACCATCACAACCAACAGCCCCCTGCAGGGACCCAAAGATGGAGTCCCTCTCCTTTACATGAAGCCGCAGTGCTATCACATCAGAGAACAGGTGAGTCATCAAGCTATTGGTATCAGGCTGAATGATGAAGTTCTGTCCGATAACTACTCCCACAGAGAGTCACAAAACAAGCATTTCCCAAAGCTTCTAATGACAAAGTGGTCCAGAAATAGACTAGAATGGGTTTCTGAACTACCAGTCACCAGCCCCGGAACAGGGGTGTAATAGGTTAACAGTCCATGTTTCTACTTGCTTATCTAGAATGAGAAGCAGGTGGTGCCTCCTTACCCCCTTAGCCCCCACAGAGACATCAGTGCATTTTACCAGAAGCTCCTCCCAATACGTTCCTGAGGGGTGGTGCCTGCACTCACCATTTGGGTATTTGTGAGCAAGCCAGGAACTCCAGTTCTGCCCAGCTGTGTCCCCAAACCCACTTGGAATAAGAAGCTGTCCTATTCCACTCCACTGTCCAGGCCATTATCTGAAACAGAGCATCTCACAGTAAACAAAGATCAGGAACGTACACATCTGCCTGTGCTGTAGCTGACTCATATCTGTAACCAGCATGTACTGACCTATAGTTTGAACCATACAACCCAATATAAAAACTGCTCACAGAAGTGTATAGGGCTATACCAACATAACTCCAAACAGAAAAATAGTTGAAAGCATTTCCCTGAGAACTGGAACAAGACAAGGGTGTTCACTCTTACCACTTCTATGCAACATAGTACTGGAAGTCCTAGCCAGAGCAATTAAATAAGAGAAATAAATAAAGGGTATCCAAATCGTAAAGAGGAAGTCAAACAGTCACTGTTAACTGATATTATTATATACCTAGAAAACCCTGAAGACTCCTCCAAAAAGCTCCTGGAACTGATAAATAAATTCAGCAAAGTTTCAGGATACAAAATTGATGTACACAAATCGATAGCTCTGCCATACACCAAAAGCAACCAAGGTGAGAATCAAGTCAAGAACTCAACCCCTTTTACAATAGCTGCAGAAAAATAAAATACTTAGGAATATACCTAACCGAGGAGGTGAAACACCTCTACAAGGAAAACTATGAAACACTGCTGAAAAAAATCATAGATGACAGAAGCAAATGGAAACATATCCAATGCTCATGGGATGCACTCTGAGAAATGGTTCAGTGGGAATTACATTTTTACCTAAGAAATGTACAGAAGGCCATGCAATAAAGGGAAGGCTTAGACCATTCTGGCAGAACTGAGATTTCTAACATGGTTTGTATGAGGACATCTTTATTCAAAATTTTCATACTAACTTTGTTATGCCCCCAGGATAAAATAAGAAAAGGCTGAGTGAAAGGAATTTGAGTTGATTTTCCAGTTAGTTAATCAATAAGCATACATTAAGCAGTTACATCTTTATAGTCTGAAGCTACATGCAGGAACACAATGTGTATTAAAGAACCATTCTCTCACCCTGTATTGAAGTCTCTCATAGTCTGGTTGTAGTTTTTATTCAGCCTTATTATCCTTACTATATGTGAGTTCAATAAGATTTTTGAAAAATTATCAAGAGCATAGTGGCTCCACTACACATTTCTTATTTCTCTTTCCAACAGAACTTCAATGCTATTCAGGTGTTCATCTTTTATCACTATAGCCCATGTGCTTTAGGATTTGAATTTAGCTTCAGAATGAGTCTCATTATTACAATAAAAATTGCATCCTTTATTCCATAATTTGGCCCAAATAGGCGAAAAGGAAGATTTGCTGAGGTCTATGGGTGAATTCCTACTTTTCTAAAAATGGGACTTCTCCTGCTGAATATAAGGAGCAATGTATCCCTATTTGCAACTGGCAGCAAAAATATGATGCAGGAGTACCTAGGATTTATCGTCTACAAAATTAGGAAACTGCAGAGAGAGAAAGGGAACACGATTTATTATTATTCTAGATAAAAAGTATGTATTAGTCCTTTTTACACTGCTATAAAGACATACCCAGACTGAGTAATTTATAAAGGAAAGAGGTTTAATTGACTCACAGTTCCACATGGCTGGGGAGGATTCAGGAAATTTACAATTATGGCAGGATGGGAAGAGCACACCTTACATGGTGGTAAATGAGAGGGACTGAGCAAGAGCCAGGAAAACTGCTTTATAAAACCATCAGAACTTGTGAAGGCTCACTCACTATCACCAGAACAGCATGGGGGAAAATGCTCGCATGATCCAGTCACCTCCCACCTGGTCCGTCTCTCAACATGAGGAGATTATGGGGATTAGAATTTGAGATGAGATTTGATTGGGGACACACAGCCAAGCCATATCAGGATACAAACTGGGTATTTCCTAGTAAACAAATTGAATGGTCACCCTACTATATAATGATAAATAGGCTTAGGAAGAAATCAAGGCTCAAGGCAGAACAATTTTTAAAAAGGCTGATATTCTGGTTATATTAGTGAACTACTTGGACTTCCTTTATAAAATTGCTTTATCAGATACGTTTCTTTGAGTCTGGTCTCTATTGCTTATGGTTTAATCCACTTTAAATCTCACATTTGGTACTAATTTATGTTTGTGTATTTAATTAAGTCATTGGGGTATACAGAACTACTCTGGGATCAAGAGCTATGACACATACAATAACAGTGAAGAAGTAGGCTCAGGAATGTATAGTTTCACATGACTTTAAAGATAAGTGTAAAAAATACTGTGAACTAGCTTGTGGTTGAAGTATAAGGTCCTGCTGAGATTCCAGATATGTATTTGGTGGTTTTCATTCTAGTAGCACCTTAAATGAATGTTCCTCCCTTTCATACAGGGTTAAGATTCTATGCTAAGGACCAGGATAATTTACTTCTATATCTGGCTTTGTCACTATGTACCTGGGGGCTTTGAGCAAGCTGTGTTCTTCTTCTGTGCTTTAGATTCCTTATTTCAGCAGCCATTGTTTCCTTTTTGTCTTGTCTTTCTACCTTGCCCTAAGGGAGGAACTGAGACTTGTATCTTCCAAAGAATCAACTTCAATTAATAAATCAACTTTCAGCTGGTAAACACACAGACACACAGACACACAGACACACACACACACACACACACACACACTTTTTACGTAAGAGAATCTATATAAACTGTTCAATCGATTGTCACTTCTCACCTCTGTGCAGTAGCCAGACCTTTTATTTCCAAAGTGTTTCAATATCAATTATCTTAACTATTTCAATTATTAAATTCACCTGTCATTGTGATGTGGAAGGAGGATGGAGGAAATAGTGAGTTTAGATTTGAAAATGGGTGGCTGTCTCCTCAGGTGATGGGTTTGTGTATTTTGAGGGAGCTGAGAGAGAGAGAGCCCTGTACAGTCATTTGAGAGGCTAAGTGGCACAACACAGACAAGCATCCCCATGACTCACGAAGACCAAACAAACAAAGAAAAGCCACCTGTTGTCTTTATAGTAACAAACACTAAGTATAATGAAATAAGCTTTTTTTTTTTAGTAGAAAATAGGCTTAGGCTCAGGTTTGCATCTGAAAATAATTTAATAAGTTAAAATATACATATACAATATTTACATGTAGTAATATATGATTACTATATTATATATATTGTATATTATAAATATTTTAATATAATATACCATTTTTATGTAATAAAATTTAAAATATTCTGGATAGGTTGTTTATGGCAGCCACAGCATGAATTTGGCTGAAATATTGAAACATAAAATACTGGAGAATAGACGGATCATAGATGATTCCACAAGAGAGGAAGAACACATACTATCACCAGCCTTCAGATAGGTAAAGTAAGGCTTGGGAAGTGAATCTTGCCCAATGTCATATAATCATTATGAAGAAAAACAACATACATTCATACCTTTTACAAATGCCAAATCTTGTCCTCTCGGCTTTCAGTTGTACCATTTGTTTTTATAAAATACATTCACAAATTAGCCATATTCATCTCCCGGTAAGAAAGGAAAAATTGGAAATGTGGTCCTATAGTGATGAGCATTAACAATTAGAATATAGCCCAAGCAGGTCATAAAAAAAATAACTGGGGCGACATTAAGAGGCAGGAGTGTTATCATTAAAGATGATGACCAAGCAGTGACCCATAAACATCTCTAGTCACCCCAAACCACGGACCTCTAGTGCTATAACGAGTCTCAAGATTTTATCTCCGAAGCTGTCTCTTGGAAGAAGAGTTATCGAGGACTTTCTCAGTCATTAAATCGTTCAGCTGTTGGAAGTGATTAGTTCCTATACAGATATAGCCTATTTGACCTAGATAGCATGCATTTTATAAATAAATGAGAATGTGGCAGTCAGTTTTGCAAATGGTCTATGCCACAATATTCATTTCATGCTCCTAAAGCCCTCAGCATGCCAATACTTTCTATGTTTGTTCCTATGATTGTGTTACAAATCTCTTTAATAAAATCAACAAATTTGTTCTTGCTATGAGTTGCAAGGAGTGAAGAAAGGTGACAAGATCATTTATTTTTCAACAGGACATCAATATATTATACAGAAAAATCTTTGATCATTTCCTCCTTCAGTTACGACAGCTCCTTAAATTAGAGATGTTTAAAATAAAATAATTTTATAGATGGAGGAAAAGAGTGAGAGAAAAATCTCTCTGTCTAAGATGGTTAATATTGTTAATTAACACCATTTTCATTTGTGGAGTCAGCACATAATTAATTATACAAGATTGTCATTATACAACATAATTAATTATACAAGATTGGTCACCATCATCTCCTGTATACCTTGGGCCCTCTCTCGTGAATTTTCTGATTTTTCTTTTTTTTTACTCCTAGGATAATCCTTGTCCAATTACTAAGCCAGACTATCAGAGCCAGTGTTCTAGAATCAAGTTGATTTATCATTTCCATGCTTATCACATTTCTGTGGTTGATCACATGATGTTGCAGGACTTTTCCTTAGTTCAGCTCAAGACAGGGTCCCTGTCACACAGCCATGAAAGATTAGACTCGCAGGCAATTTGAATGGTGAGAATAATGGGATTTATTGGACAAAAGGAAAAAAAAGGCAGAGGGGGTGGGAATACGAACTCTTCATAAGGCCAGAGTCCCTAATGGTGTGCTTCCCGTCTTGCAGTTGGAATTTTCCAGTTCCGCACAGGAAGACGGACCAGGTTCCTCCACACTACAAAGGGTGTGAATTTCTGTGGCTCCACCCTACTGTGCACTCTTCCCAGCGTGCATGTTGGTTGAAGGCTCTGCCAGAGAGCCCTTTCCACCTGGCTGTCTCAATGTGGCATCACTCAGCCCACAGGGCAACAGATTTCATCCATCATTCACTCCTTGATCCTATTTGCATTTTGACTCTTCTCATAAGAGCATATTTGTTGATGTGTTTTGCTAAAAGTCTCTCAAGCTTTCCACTGGAAATGTGGCTTCTAAACCCAATGCCACATGGGATAAAACTCATTTCTCATTCACCAACATTCTCTGTAAAAATACTGCCCTGACACTTGACAGAATTATTATTCAAATTGCTCACTGACTCCATCTTGGATTATCTCATTTCCTGCCTCTGTAAGATGAAACTTCATTAGATGGGAATGAACAGATATTTGTATAATTATCATGATCTTTCAGTCAACACGAAGTCATTATCTAAAGTAAAATACCAGCAAAACCAAGTACTATTTTAAGTAATTAAAATAGCTATTCAGTGTTCCTCTTGTATAACCATGACTAATTATAAATGTTTTTTAATGTGTTATAAAAATATAGTAAAAATACAAATAGAATATAGATCATTATCACTATTCTTACAGTCATCATTATTATCAACAGGGTTAAACATTTAATATAGTAGAATATACAATGCTACAGATTTTTTAGTACAGGACATGATTCTGACCCACAAGGTATTTCCCCTCCAATTAAATACAAGACAATGAAGTGCAAAAACAATCATTAACAATGTAAAAGAATAGACCACAGAATTAGTAGTGTCCTGCTCTATCTATCTACTTGGAATTTGAATGTCAGGATATACTCTTGGGGACTTTTCTTATTCTGTAATATGGCTTATTTCCTAAAACCATTATTTATCTTAGCCCAATTTTATTTCAGTCTTCATTATTTTGTGTCATGAATTTTCTCAGAATGCTTTCACTCAGTTCTGCCCTTGGAACACTCAATTTGGGAAGGTCATTTTGCTATTTTAAGTAGAATTAAGACCAATTAGCCCAAGAATCCAGTCAATTTCTTTTCTTTTTTAATTCAATTATACATGGCTCTTAACTTGGCAACTGAATATGGAAGTAAGTAAAGAAGAGGGAAGGGAAGGAGAAAGGGAAGGAAGGAAGGAAAGAAGGAAGGAAGTTTTTAACTTATTTAAGTAAATACTAACAAGTACTATTGCTGAATTGTATTGTAAGATTATTTCTAGTTTTGTAAGAAACTGGCCAGCTGTCTTATGAATTGGCAATACCATTTTGCATTCTAACTTGTAATATGTGAAAGTTCTTTTTATAATTTTTATTGTGTAAATTTAAGGTGTACAACATGATGTTTTGAGATAGCTATCTATCTAAAATGAAAGTCAAATAAAAGATGGAGAAATATATACAAGTGTAAATGTTTTATTTGGGAAGTAATAATTGCAGTTGAGGGCACAGACACAGAGCAAGTGGTCTGTGGCATATCTAAACAACAAAGAGAGGGTTAGACATTTTACAGAAAGAAGAAATGTAACATTTTATTTTGAAAGAAAATTTTTGTCATTTACATTTTGTTTTGAAAGGAGGTTCATTGGCACTAGTAAAATTTTTGAAGGCTAGCAAGCTCTGATTTGTGAGTGATGGCTGTGAGTAAAATTATTTAAGGGTCGCAGCAGGTTATTTCAGCAGCTATTAGGCAAAACTAATTTCAGTTTACCGCAGGCAGTTTCAACAGCCAGACTCTCAGAGAATTACATTCTTGGAGCAATGCTATGTCCTCTGAGTGTATTTTCACCTGGCCTCTCAACTCTGTTTTAGTTGGGTATGACAAGAACAAACCAGTTTTTATGATTAACTTTGACAATTTGTACACAGTGAAATGATAGGGAAAAGCATATTTGTCTTCTCACAATATCACATAGTTACTTTTATTATTTTTGTGTGTGTGTATGTGTCTGGGTGTGTGTGTGTGTTTTGGTGGGGTGCATACACCTAAAATATATCTTAGAAAAATTCAGTAGGCAATATAGTATTACTAAGTAGAGTCTCCATGTTGTATTTTAGACATCTAAGTTCATTTACCCTGAAGACCTGCAACTTTATACCTTTGATTTATATTTCCCTATGCCTCTTCTCCTGCCTCTAGTAACTAACATTTTAGTTTCTGTTTTTATATATTCAACTATTTTTTTTTAGGACTTCACATATGTGAGAGATCATGTAGTATTTATTCTTTCTGTGTGTGTCTGATGTATTTTCCTTAGTATAATGCCTTCCAGGTTTTATCTTGTTGTCAGAAATGGCAGGATTTCCTTATTTAATTAAACCTGAGTAGTATTTTTTATGTTACATATATACTACAATTTTTTTGTCTTATCTATCAGCAAACATTTAAATTTTTCTGTATCTTTGCTATTTTGAATAATGTTGAAATAAAAGTAAGACTGCAGATGTATCTCTGAAGTGCTAATTTTATTTATTTTCTTTGGGTATATACCCAGAAGAGAAATTGCTGGGTCATGTGAGATTTTGACTGGGTTTGTACTGAATCTACAGATCAAGTTGGGAAGAACTAATATCTGACAATATTGAGTCTTCCTATCCATATACATGCAATATCTTTCCATTTATTTTGTCCTTTGATTTATTCATTGGAGTTTGTAATATTTATCTCACAAGATTTTGTACATATTTTGTTAGATTTATACTTGATTATTTTATTTTCTGGTGTGCTAATGTAAATATTACTGTGTCCTAAGTTTCAAATTTAACTGTTTATTACCAGTATACAAGAAATTGATTGACATGTGCATATTAACCTGGTTTCCTGCAACCTTGTCATAATTGTTTGTTAGTTCCAGATTTGTTTTTGTTTTGTCAGTTCATTTGAATTTTCTACACAAACAAACATGTCCTCAGTGAATAAAGACAGTTTTATTTTTTGCATCCAAATCTGTATTGATTGTATTTTCTTTTTTTGTCTTATTGCATTAGCTAGGACTTCCAGCACAATGTTGAAAAGGAGTATAGTGAGAAGACCACATCCTTGCTTTGATCCTGATTTTAGCAAAAAATATGGAATGTTTGCTGGAGATTTTTTTGTAGACATTCTTTATCAAGTTGAGGAATTTCTCCATTGTTCTTAGTTTTCTGACAATTAGTTTGCTGACAGTTTTTGTTGATAGTGAATATTGAATTTTGTCAAGTTTATTTTCTGTATCTACTAATGTTTTCATGTGACTTGCCTTCTTTAGTCTTCCATTGTGATGTATTAATTTACTTTTTAAAATTTTGAGCTAGAATTGCATACCTGAAATGAATCTTATTTGGTCATGGTCTATGATTATTTTTATGTATTTAATTTTCTAATATTTTGTTGAGGATATTTTCATTTATTTTATGAGAAATATCGGTTTGTAATTTTATTTTTTTCTATTATCTTTATTTTTGTTGGCATTAGGGTAATGCTGGCTCCATAGAATAAGCCAGGGAGTATTCGCCCCGCTTCTATCTTCAGAAAAATATTGTA
Source organism: Cacajao melanocephalus (assembly GCA_963573385.1). NCBI lineage: Eukaryota > Metazoa > Chordata > Mammalia > Primates > Pitheciidae > Cacajao > Cacajao melanocephalus. The sequence continues at coordinate 17,643 of CAUYLG010048601.1, forward strand.
GAAAATTGGTAAAAATTTTCATCTTAAATGTTTGCTAGAATGTACTGGTAAACCCACATGAGCTTGTTACTTTATATTTTGGAAGGTTATTAATTATTGACTCAATTTTTTTAACAAATATATACCTACCCAGATTGTCTATTTCTTGTTATGTGAGTTTTGGAAGATTATGTCTTTCAACAAATAGGTCCATTTGGTCTATGTCATTTGAGTTTGGGCATAGAGTTGTTAATAGTATTCTCTTATTATGTTTTTTTGTCTGTGGTAACTGTAGTGATGAACCCTCCTTCATTTTTGATATTAGTAATTTGTTTCTTCTCACTTTTTTTCTTTATCAGTCTGGCAATAGGCTTGTAAATTTTGTTGCTCTTTCCAACAAAGCAACTTTTGATTTATTTTTCCTATTTTTTAAAAATTGTATTGACTATTAAATTATTATTATTATTTTTTCTTCTCAACTTTGGATTTAATTTTCTCTTATTTTATCTTGGAAGGTGGAACTTTTATTACTGATTTGAAATATTTCTAAGCAATACTTAGAGAGATTTTACATTTACCTCCACCACATCCCACAAATTTTGGTGCATTTTTAAAATTTACTGCAACGTATTGTTTTTAATTTCACGTGTGATTTTTTTTGACTCATGTGTTAGTTAGAAATTCTTTGTTTAATCTTCTAGCATTTCAGAGTTTGTCAGCTATTTTTCTCTTATTGGTTTCTAGTTTAATTCTATTGTGATCTGGGAGCATATATGATGTGATTTATTGTATTTTGTTAAAGTGTATTTTATAGACTAGAATATGTCTATCTTGGTGAATGTCCTATGTAAGTTTGAGAAAAATATGTATCTTGTTCTTGTTGAAGTCTTCCATAGATGCGAATTATCTATGTCCTTACTGATTTACTGCCTATTGTAGCTGTCCCTTTCTGATAGACAGATGTTAACATCTCCGCTTACTAGTAACTCTTTTAAAACAATGTAAAGAATAATCCCTAAAAGAAAAGATACAAGTGAGCTCTACACTCTACTTGGTTTTCTGCCATAGGACAGAAATACCCCACCCTTATGGAGTCAATTGATTTTTCAACAAAGACAGCCAATAAATTCAATGGGAAGATATCACCTGTTTAAAAAATGGTGCTGATTGACCCCTTTCTGACACCTTACACTAAAATTAACTCCAGATGGATTAAAGACTTAAACATAAGACCCAACACCATAAAAATCCTAGAAGAAAACCTAGGCAAAACCATTCCGCACATAGGTGTAGGCAAGGACTTCATGACTAAAACACCAAAAGCATTGGCAACAAAAGCCAAAATAGACAAATGGGACCTAATCAAACTCCACAGCTTCTGCACAGCAAAAGAAACAGTCATTAGAGTGAATCAGCAACCAATAGAATGGGAAAAAA
>CAUYLG010048603.1:0-28708 GCA_963573385.1 Cacajao melanocephalus
TTTTTTTTTTGAATCCTGTTGGGTGTGGTTTGATTTCTCAATACTTGCCACACTGACTTCCCGCCGTGGGCACCCATAAATACACAGTAAAAAAAAAAAAAAAAAAAAAAAAAAAAAAAAAAAACCTCCCCAGTCTACACACACAGGACCCCCATCCTCATCGAGCAAAAGGAATCCAATCTACAACTCCATCTCCACCAGAGATGGGTCCCTCCAATCACTTACAAGTAATCACTTACCTGCAGAGTGAAAGGGATCCCTCATCCCACACAGATATGAGACCACCCCCATTTCATACAAGGAAGGAAACTCCTGTCACAAAGGGAAGGGGATCCTCTTCCCCATGCAGAGCCAAGACCTTCACCCGACACACACGGGAACCCCCATTCCACACAGAAAAGGGAGCCTCTTCTTCACACAGAGAAGGCCCCTCCTTCTCCCAACCTTACAAATCCCAAATACCCATTCAGAAAAGAAGAGCCCCATCCATCCCCACACAGGGAGGGGGTCCTGGTGCCACCTGGTTTTGCCTCAGGCATGTCGGAGGACCCGCTCCTCTGACCGCAGCTGCGTCCTGCTAAGCTCTAGGGAGGACAGGTGGGCCCCCAGGGGGAGCCTTTTAAGGAGTCCTGAGACTCCCAGAAGGCTCCAGAAAGCATCAGACCTTGGGGCCGCCCCACATTCCGCCCGCATGCTCTAAAGGGCGAGAAATAACAGCTGGACCAAGAGAGATGGCTGAGAGCCAGGTCCCCAGGGAGGAAGGGCTGGGGCTCGGACACCTGGGTCTGAGGGAGGAGGGGGCTGAGGCTTGGACTCCAGGGTCTCAGGGAGGAGGGGGCTGGGTGTCTGGACCCCTGAGTCTGGGAGCAGAAACAACCGGGGTCCCAGATTCTTGGGTTTTCTAGAAAGGAGCGCCTGGACGCCTGGCTCCCAGGAGGAGGAAGAGGAAGAAGAAATCGAGAGTCTCAAGGGGGCAAGGGCTGCGGGCCAGAGCTCTGGCATGAAGCAGGGCGGGGAGGAACAGGGTCTAGGAAGCCATTCTTAGCATCTGCAAGTCAGGAGTTTTCGGGAAACCGGAGCCGGGAGGGAGGGTCCGGTTTCCCAGCGTAGGCAGGACGGCGGAGGGGGAGGCGTTCCTCGTGCCTCCGGGAAGGGCGTCGGGACTCTGGGACTCCGGAGTCTCGCGCCCCGGCGTAGGCAAACCCGAAGGCCTGGGGCCCGGCCACCTGGGACGCGGACTGGCCGCCGCCCCTCCTGGGACCGCTCCCCGCGACTCTTCCCGGAGCGGGCACCGGACGCGGGTAGGGGGCAGGCGTCCCCGGCGGGGGCGGGCGGGAGGCTGGGAAGGCCCTGGAGGGCTGCCCGGACGTTGGCGCCCTTCCCGGCAGGGAGACCTGTGACTTTCTGAATGGGGTGGCGCTGGACGCGGCGGGCGCCGAGGGGGCGGGGCCTGGGGAGGGCGGGGCTTGGGGGCACCAGGTGTTGTGGGGAGGAAGGAGGGAAAGGGTGCTGAGGACTTAGGCTTAAGGCGGGGGACCGCCTGGCTAGTAACGCGGCGCGAGGGACCTGGTGTGAGGAAAAACAAGTTCCTTCTCTCTTTCTTCCCACTCATCTTCCCACTCCTCCTTTTCCAAAACTCCCTACGAGCCGGAAACTTCTCCTCCTCCAGGGAGCATCAGCCAATCCGACGTCAGCCCCCATATGACGTCACGGGTTGCCAGGCAGACTGCTACGGCGCTCCGGAGAGGCCCGCGAAGTTGGGGAGGGGCTCGGGCCTGGAGTGGCGCGGCCACCTGGAGCCTCTCCCTCCGCTCCCCCCCACCCCCTCGCCGCCAGCCCAAGGGCTCAATTAGGAGGGCAGAGGACAGAGACCCAGAAGGAAGGGGAAGTGGGGAGGAGGTGGAGAACTTCAATTGGCAGAAAGAGAGAAAGACATAAAACAAACGGAACACTCTGTGCCTGCACGTCAAGCCTCTTATTTCTCGGTATTCAAGTTTCAGGCAGGTTTTGCTGTATGATCTCTTTGCGTTTTTTGTTTGTTTTTAAGACAGGGTCTCACCCAGGCTGGAGGGCAGTGGCAGGATCACCGCTCACTGCAGCCTCGACTTCCTGTGCTCAAGTGATCCTCTCACCTCAGAAGTTCAGAGTAGCTGGAACTACAGGCATAGGCCACCACACCCGGCTAATTTTGTATTTTTTGCCCAGGCTGGTTTCGAACTCCTGGACTCAAGCGATCCTCTTGCCTCGGCCCCTCAAAGTGGTGGGATTAGTGTTGGGATTATGGAGCCACCCACCGCGCCAGCATGTAATTGTCTCTTTGAACTCCTCTCTCATCCGTGACGACACCCGTGACGGTGTCTCTGAGAGCCTGCGGTCCCAGTGGAGGGGCAGGATTGCAGTCCCTCACAAAAGGTCCCAGGAGGTCTGTCTACCTCAATTTGTCTTATTTTATTCTACATTTAGGATGACAATGATAGCTTTTATAAAAAGTACCTTCTTTGTTGCAGGGGGCCCTGTGGAGGACGTTTTGCCCGCCCTTCCTCCCTCCCTCCACCTCCCCACTCCTTCTCTTGAGGGCAGGTCCCAGCCTGGGCTCTGCCACCAGCCACTGTGTGCCTCCACATGGACGTCTGGTGTCTCTGGGTCACTGGTATTCCCTCCTTCTCCTCTTCCTCGTCGTCGTCCTCGTCCTCCTCCTCCTCCCGGGAGTGGGGTGGATTTCAGGCTATGTGTCAAAGGCTCAACAGGTCTGCAAAGGCTTTTTTTTGAGGAGTTTCGTTCTTGTTGCTTAGACCAGAGTGTAGGGCGAGATCTTGGCTCACTGCAACCTCCGCCTCCCGAGTTCAAGCGATTCTCCTGCCTCAGCCTCCCAAGTAGCTGGGATTACAGGCGTGCACCACCAAGCCTGGCTAATTTTGTATTTTTGGTAGAGACAGGGGTTTCACCATGTTGGTCAGGCTGGTCTTGAACTGCTGACCTCAGGTGATCCACCTGCATCATCCTCCCAAAGGGCTGGGATTACCGGCATGAGCCACTCCACTGGGCCACAAGGGCTTTTTGAGATCTTCCTCCTTCTCTCCCTTTTTCACAGAAGGGACAAACTGAGGTTGGGAAGGAGCGAGTCATTCACCCTAGATCCACCTACCCTCCCCGGGCTCAAGGACCTATGGCCTCTTGGCTGACAGCCTTTGTCTCCCTGGGGGTCCCAACCAGCACTCCCACAGCCCATCCAGGCTTCATGTTCTAAAACAAACAGGCTTGAGAAGCTGCTGGGGTAAGACAGCCAGGGATGGCAGCCACTGGGGTAGATTGGAGAACAAATACTCCATTAAGACAGGCTACTGCCCTGTTCCAGCTCCCCACCCCTCACCAAAAACTATCCCACTCTTTCCAGATCGACCAAAGTTTTAAGTGAAGGCAGAAATCTGCGTTACACAAAGTCTCCCTATTTTGAATGGTCTGCTGTTTGTTTTCCGTTTTTAAGACAGCATCTGGCTCTGTCACTCAGGCCGAGTTCAGTGGCACAGTTACAGCTCACCACAGCCTCAACTTCCTGGGCTCCTCCCACCTCAGCCTCCTGAGCAGCTGGGACCACAGGTGTGCACCACCATGCCCAGCTAATTTTTTTTGTTCTGTAGAGATGAAGTCTCATTATGTTGCCCAGGCTGGTCTTGAACTCCCGGGTTCAAGAGATCCCCCTGCCTCGGCCTCCCAAAGTGCTGGGATTACAGGTGTGAGCCAGTGCCTAGCTGATGGTCTGCTGTGAATGAGGATCCTTCGTACCTCCACTGTCACATGCTACAGTGAACTAAAGAGACCGCCACCAGGGACAGGGTAGGGGGTGACCACCTTGAGACCTCTGGTTAGAAATAACATGGGTGGGGCTGGGCGCAGCGACTCACGCCTGTAATCCCAGCACTTTGGGAGGCCAAGGCGGGCAGATCAGGAGGTCAGGAGATCGAGACCATCCTGGCTAACATGGTGAAAGCCCATCTCTACTAAAAATACAAAAAAAATTAGCCAGGCGTGGTGGCATGCGCCTGTAATCCCAGCTACTTGGGAGGCTGAGGCAGGAGAATCACTTGAACCCGGGAGGCAGAGGTTGCAGCGAGCCGAGATTGTGCCACTGCACTCCAGCCTGGGTATAGAGCGAGACTCCATCTCAAAAAGAAAAGAAAAGAAAAGAAAAAGAAATAACATAGCGGGGGAGCTGCCATGATCACCCAGAAATCAGTCCCATGGCCAGAGTGGTCCTCAGCATGGCCTTAGGGAGGGCCACCAGGAAGGGTGGGGTCCCTGAAGGGCATAACAGATGGAGATCCTAGAAGGTCTCAGATGTGATTGGAGGATCCCAGATATAACAAGGGTGTCCCTGACAGGGCCCAGACCGGACACGTTTCACTGACTCCCCCATCCCCCACCCCAGACCGCTCAAGAGTGATTTCAGACATGACAAAAGGATCTCGGAGGAGCCCTAGATGTGATTGGGGAACTCCAGACACATAAAAAAAGGACAGCAGAATGGTTCCAGAGAATTAGGGGATCTCAAAGATGAGGGGACAGATGTGACACAGCCATAGATGGGCAAAGAGATCTGAGACAATAATGGCTCTCAGAGGGTCCCAGACATAACTAGGAGATCTCAGATCTGACAAGAGGGACCCCTGGACAGGGCTCAGGGCTGCCTGCAGGGCCCCCACCCCAGATGAGACTGAGGGTTTACAGACACACAGGGATCTTAAAAAGGTCCCAGGCCTCCTCGCTGGGTTATCAGAAAGCACAAGAAAATCCCAGAGAAGCTCTTGGGATTCTGGAAGAACTGCCACCCTGCCTCCCCTAGTATAGTGGTCCATAGGTCCTGCCACCCAAAACATGAGGATCTGGGGAGTCTGTACATGATAAAGAAATCCCAGAGGGACCCCAGGCACAAGGGAGGAATCCCAGACGGCCCGGGCTGGGCTTGGGGACTGTGGCAGGGCAGCACTCTCCCCACCCCAACACGTGGGGATGCGTAAGTCCTGCCACCTAGGCTGCGGGGACGCCCCTTTTCTTCCGAGGGGGTCCTGGCTGGGATGTGAGGTACCCCAGCGGCTCGGCAGGTGGGAGCCTCGGTGCGCTCAGGCCCGGCGGGCTGCGGGCAGCAGCGCGCTGTCGAACTGGTAGGTGAGCTTGCGCTTGACCTTGCGGATCTCACCGGTCTTGGCGTAGTTGCGGAGGGCGCGCGCCAGCTTCTGGTAGGTCATGCGCTTGCGGTTCCCCTTCTGCTGGCCCCAGCGGCGCGCCAGGAGCTCCTTGTGCTTGGAGGAGAACTGGAAGACGCCGGCGCCCGGCTCCACCCACCACACGCACTCCCGCATGTCCCCGCGCGTCAGCAGCCCCAGCAGGAACTGGTACAGGCGCAGCTTCTTGCGGGTCCCTGCGGTGGGGTCGATGGCACGGGTTAGGTGAGGGGTCCCTAAGGCCCTGCCTTCCCCACCCAACCTCCTCCGCGACTCCCACCCAGACTCCATCTCCTGGAGCTGAGAAGTGGGGTGAGGGAGGTGGCTGTTACAGACACCCGGCTCTGCGCCCCTCACCACCGGGGGAGGGGCAAGTCACTCCTCCCGACCCGAAGCTGTCAGCCCCAGGCCCCCTCCATGTTCTGTGCTTTAATTTTTGGGATTTATATTTGTCCTGCCTTCTGCCCTGCGGCCAGCACGGAATATTACATATGTGTTGAGCCGGTGGATGAAAGAATCTGTGAAACGGGTTGACAGCGCTGCTCAAAGGCTTATAAGGGAGAAGCATACAGATCTAGAGGCAGTTTGCATCGGCCTGGCTATCTCTCCAGCTCCTGGTCTCTCAGCCTCTCAGCCCAAAGAGGAACAGGGTCCCGGAAGAGGCCTGTGCCCCTGACTCCTGGGCTCCTCGGTTTCTTTATTTCCTTTTTTTTTTTTTTTTTTTTTTCCAGAGACAGATTCTTGCTCTGTCGCCCAGGCTGGAGTTCAATGGTGAAATATTGGCTCACAACAGCAGCCACCACCAGGTTTCAAGCAATTCTCCTGCCTCAGCCTCCCCAGTAGCTGGGACTACAGCTACACACCACCATGCTTGGCTAATTGTTTTATTTTTTGTAGAGATGGGGTCTTGCTATGTTGCTCAGGCTGGTCTTGAACTCTTGGGCTCAAGCAATCCTCCCACCTCGGCCTCCCAAAATGCTGGGATTACAGATGTGAGCCACTGCACCCAGCTTGAAATCTTATATAATTTTAGGCTGTCTCAGCATTTACGTAAAATATTAAGCTGGAGGCTGGGCACGGTGGCTCACGCCTCTAATCCCAGCACTTTGGGAGGCCAAGGTGGGCGGATCACCTGAGGTCAGGAGTTCAAGACCCGCCTGGCCAACATGATGAAACCCCGTCTCTACTAAAAATACAAAAATTAGCTAAATGTGGTGGCTGATGACTATAATCCCAGCTACTTGGGAGGCTGAGGCAAGAGAATCGCTTGAGCCCAGGAGGCAGAGGTTGCTGTGAGCTGAGACCACGCCATTGCACTCCAACCTGGGCACCAAAAGTGAAACTCCATCTCAAAACAATAAAAAATAAAGTAAAATAAAAATTGGACTTTCTCATGCTGGAAGCAGGGCCGTCCCCCTCGGCAGTTTCCATTTCTAGATCTGCCCCCACCCCGCCAAGTTCCTCAATGTGGGTGACCCAGACATCTCCTTTATGCAACTGTCTCTTGGTGACCGCTTCCCTATGGGACAGCCACGGACAGCCTACTTGATGGCCATGCATGGACTGGGCAGATGCCTCAGTGACCCCCTCTCAGGCACAGCATGACCTCCGGAACTTAATCCTGCTTGCTTTCAACCCATCAATTATGGTATTTATTTATTTGTTTGTTTGTCTGTTTTGAGATGGAGTCTTGCTCTGTGGCCCAGCCTGGAGTGTGGTGGCATGATCTTGGCTCACTGCAACCTCCATCTCCTGGATTCATGAGATTCTCCTGCCTCAGCCTCCTGAGTAGCTGGGATTATGGGTGCCCACCACGATGCCTGGCTAATTTTTGTATTTTTGGTAGAGATGGGGTTTCACCATGTTGGCCAGGCTGGTCTTGAACTCCTGATGTTAGATGATCCACCAGCCTCAGCCTCCCAAATGCTGGGATTATAGGCATGAGCCATCGTTCCCAGCCTGAACCACCAATTAAAACCCCCCAAAGGAAACCTGTTTGGCTGATGCCTTGGACCCAATAAAGGCATCAGTCCATTAGTCCCTCTCTCTCTCCCTCCCTCCCTGCACTCCCTGACCCCTGTGTGCGCAGCCTCCAGGCGTGCCATGTATGACCCAGGACCTATAAGCAATAAAAGATTTATTTCCGGCTGGGTGAGGTGGCTCATGACTGTAACTTCAGCAATTTGGGAGGCTGAGGTGGGAGGATTACGTAGGCTCAGGAGTTGGAGATCAGCCTGGGCAATGTAGTGAGACCTCACCTCTACAAAAATTTAACAAATTAGTCAGATGTGGTGGTGCACACCTGTGGTCCCAGCTACTCAGGAGGCTGAGGCAGGAAGATCGATTGAGCCCAGGAGTTCAAGGCAGTAGTGAGCTGAGATTGCGCCATGCACTTCAGTCTGGGTGACAGATGGAGACCTTGTCTCAAATAAATAAATAAAATATTTATTTCCATCTTGTGTGTTTCCTAGTCATTGGAGAGGTCTTCTCCATCTTAAATATCCTAAGTTAAAACAGCTGACTTAACTTCTCTGAGCCAAAGCCTCCTCAGGCACACATGAGGCTGTGTAGCCAGGCACAGTAGCTCACGTCTGTAATCCCAGCACTTTGTGAGCCCAGGACTGGTGGATCACCTGTGGTAAGGAGTTTGAGACCAGCCTGGCCAAGATGGCAAAACCCTGTCTCTACTAAAAATACAAAAATTAGCTGGGCGTGGTGTGGGTGCCTATGATCTCAGCTACTTTGGAGGCTGAGGCAGGAGGATTGCTTGCACCTCAGACGTGAAGGTTGTAGTGAGCCCAGATCGCACCACTGCACTCCAGCCTGGGCAACAAAGCAAGACACTGTCTCAAAAAAAAAAAAAGAAAGAAAAAAGAAAAAAAAAAAAAGAAACCTAGGAGCCCAGGGGTCAGGTGCCCTGGCCTGTCCCAAATCCTGTCCCACTTTGGGCTGAGAGGCTGGGAGACCAGGAGTTGGAGAGATGGGCAACTTTAAAAAAAAATTTTTTTTAATGAGGCTGTTTTTTGTTTTGTTTTTTGTTTTGTTTTTTCAGACAAGTCTTGCTCTGTCACCCGGGCTGGAATGCAGTGGTGCGATCTTGGCTCACTGCAACCTTTGCCTCCTGGGTTCAAGCAATTCTCCTGCCTCAGCCTCCCAAGTAGCTGGGACTACAGGGACGCACCACCACACCCCGCTATTTTATTTTATGTTATTTTATTTTTTTGAGACGAAGTCTCGCTCTATTGCCAGGCTGGAGTGCAGTGACTTGATCTCAGCTCACGGCAACCTTTGACTTCCGGGTTCAAGCGATTCTCCTGCCTCAGCCTCCTAAGTATCTGGAATTACAGGCAAGTACCACCATGCCCTGATAATTTTTTTTTTTTTTTTTGAGATGGAGTTTTGACCTTGTTGCCCAGGCTAGAGTACAATGGCATGATCTTCGCTTATTGCAACCTCCGCCTCCTGGGTTCAATCGATTCTCCTGCCTCAGCCTCCTGAGTAGCTGGGACTATAGACATGCACCACCACGCCCAGCTAATTAAAAAAATTTTTAAAATTTAAATTAAAAATGTTTTAAATTTTAATTAAAAATTTTAATTAAATTTTAATTTAAAAAATTTTTTTTAGGCTGGAGAGCAGTGGCACGATCTCGGCTCACTGCAACCTCCACCTCCCGAGTTCAAGCAATTCTCTGCCTCAGCCTCCTGAGTAGCCGGGATTACAGGCACCTGCCACCACGCTCAGCTAATTTTTTTGTATTTTTAGTAGAGATGGGGTGTCACCATCTTGGCCAGGCTGGTCTTGAACTCCTGACCTTGTGATCCACTCGCCTTGGCCTCCCAAAGTGGTGGGATTACAGACATGAGCCAATGCGCCTGGCCTAATTTTTATGTTTTTAGTAGAGACAGGGTTTCGCTATGTTGTCCAGCATGGTCTCGATCTCTTAACATCGTGATCTGCCCACCTTGGCCTCCCAAAATACTGAGATTACAGGCGTGAGCCACCACACCCAGCCTAATTTTTGTATTTTTAGTAGAGATGGGATTTTGCCATGTTGGCCAGGCTGGTCTCGAATCCCTGACCTCAGGTGATCCGCCCGCCTCAGCCTCCCAAAGTGCTGGGATTACAGGCATGAGCCACCGCACCCAACCTGTGTGTTGATTTTTACAGTCCATTGTAGATCAAGTAGCGCCAGGTGCTTCGCAAGGCCCTTTACAATTATGAGCTCACTTCATCTCCGTCATAACCCCGTAAGATAGGGATGATGACAATGATACTCATTTTACAGATGAGAAACCAAGGCCCAGACACAGAAAGTAACGACTGATCCCAGCTTCCCTGGGGTTGAGCATAAAGGATGTCGGGCACTCGGGCAGGCCAAGGGTTGAACCACTGGGGTTGATAGCCTGATTATTTCTGTTGCTGTGGTGTTGGGAATGACGGTGAAGGGGCTGACTTACTGAAAAACTCACTCTGTGCCTGGCACTGCTGTCCTATTTACGCATATTATCTTGTTTAATCCTCCCAGTGACCTCATGAGGGTAGACACTATCACCTCCATCCCTATCGTACAGGCAGGAAACCTGGGCACAGAGAGGTAGAAGCACTTACCCAATGTCACACAGCCAGCAGGTGGTGCGGATCTGGGAGCTGCTCTGAGAGCTGGAGTATATGTAGGGGCCCAGGAAGCCACGGTGCTTTGAGCCCCCTCCCCCATCTCCAGCTGGCATCTCCCCCACCTCAGCCACTCCCGCATACCTGCCTCGGACCCCTTCCCCTCAGGGCCAGCTACGAGGGCCTCATCCGACTCGCTGTCCGAGACCTCCAGGGCTGGGCTGTCCAACGGTAAGTCTTCCTCCTCTGACAGCACGGGGCTGGGGTACGGGGCATATGCCGGGGGACCCAGGGTCTGCGGAAGGTCAGGGTCACCTGCACGTCCAGGGCCCCCTTCTCTCCCTCCACTTCCTCCTCTCAGGCCCCCGAGGTTGGGAGGATGCTCAGGCCTCCTGGCTCTGGTCTCCATCTTTGCTGACGGTGTGGACTTTGGCCTTTGTTTGGTTCACCATGTTGTGGCCAGAGGACACCTGAGGTTCCTCCTTAGAGCAGGCCCAACACCGCTAAAGGCAGTCCGCCCTGTCCCTGGCTTCCTGTCACTACCTCTCTTGACTCACTCGTGCAGTGGGGCAGAAATGGAACGTAACCTGGGAGGTTGCTGCAGCGGTTACTACGCGCAGTCTCAGTGCAGTGCCTGGCACCCAGCAAACCTCCATCAAATGACCAAGCTTGAGTTTTCTTTTTCTTTCAGTTTTTTTTTTTTTTTTTTTTTGAGACAGAGTTTTGCTCTTTTTGCCCCGTCTGGAGCGCAGTGGCGCAATCTCGGCTCACTGCACCGTCCGCCTCCCAGGTTCAAGCGATTCTCCTGCCTCAGCCTCCCAAGTAGCTGGGATTACAGACATGCACCACCAGACCCAGCTGATTTTGTATTTTTAGTAGAGATGGGGTTTCTCCATGTTGGTCAAGCTGGTCTCGAACTCTCGACCTCAGGTGATCTGCCCTCCTCGGCCTCCCAAAGTGCTGGGATTACAGGCATGAGCCGCCGCACCTGGCTCTTCTTTTCTTTTCTTTTCTTTTTTGACACAGGGTCTTGCTCTGTTTGCCCAGGCTGGAGTGCAGTGACATGATCTCAGCTCACCACAGCCTCAACCTTCTGAACTCAAGCAATCTTCCTCCCACCTCAGCCTCCCAAGTAGCTGGGATCACAGGCGTGCACCACTGTGCCTGGCTCGGGCTTGATTTTAACTGTCCCCTTACCACTCACCTGGCTGGCGAAGTCCTCCATGGGGTATGTGGGGAGGCCAGGCCCCGGGGCCTCCAGGCTAGGGGCCAGTTCAAGGCTCCCTGCAGGGCTGTAGGTGGAGGGTCCATAGCAGAGCTGGGCAGCCTGGGGGTGGCTAAAAGCAGCTGCTGCAGGGTCGAAGGCCTCATAGGGGGCAGCTGGGACAGGTGGGGCCACAGTCCAGTCCCACAGGGAGTCTGGGGGAAGGGCACTGAGTCAGGAGCTGGGAGGTCTGACCGAGGCCTCCTCCCAGTCTAAGCCCCCAGCACAGAGAGGCCATTGTAGGCTGTGCAAATCTTTGACCCCAGGATTTGCATGGAGGAGCGGATGGGTGGGAGAGGAAAGGGGAGGAGGGCTATAGGCCTGGGCCACCTTTATCCTGTTGTGCTAGGCGATGACCTCCCCTGGGCCTCAGCTACCCCATCTGTGAAATGGGCCCCAAGGCAGGAAGGGCACTGGGCTGGGGTCACTCACCGGGAGCCCCCTCCGAGTCAGGGTAGCTGGAATGCTTGCAGCTGTCCAGGTCATAGAAGACGCCGTCTGGGTACTAATACAGGGTCCGGGTGGGAAGAGGGGTCATCCCAGGCCTTGGGGAGTCCTCACCCCCACCCTGGACCCTTGGGGAGACTCCAGCACAGACAGGGGAGAGAAGAGGGGAACCTGGAGTGATCAGAGACAGACCAACAGAGGGACACGGAGACCAGACATCACAGACAGGGACAGAGAGAGAGATACAGAGAGTAGAGACACAACCCAAGTGGGACACAGAGCAGCCAGCTCCTGCTAAGACGGTGGGCTCCCAAGAGACCCCAGCCCCTCACTGGCACACAGTCTGCACATCAGGGTGCCTGGAGAAGGGGTGAAAGTACTCTCCCAGCCTTGTCTGCCTGGGGGGTCTCCGGAGGCAAAGGGCAAGGGGAAATGGAAGTTTTTCACTTCACAGAGGCAGGGGTTCAATGCTCTTAAAATAAACCTCCAGGCCAGGCGCATGTGGCTCACGCCTGTCATCCCAACACTTTGGGAGGCCAAGGCAGGCAGATCACCCGAGGTCAGGAGTTTGAGGCCAACCTGCTCAACAAGGTGAAACCCCCGTCTCTACTAAAAATACAAAAATTAGCTGGGTCTGGTGGCAGGTGCCTGTAATCCCAGTTACTTGGGAGACCAAGGCAAGAGAATAGCTTGAACCTGGGAGGTGGAGGTTGCAGTGAGCTGATATCATGCCACTGCACTCCAGCCTGGGTGACAGAGCGAGACTCCGTCTCAAATAAATAAACAAACCTCCATATGTTGATTTGTCCGAAGAATTATGTGTTGTTGCTTCAAGAACTCGCGTCTAGGAAAAACTAAAGCTAGACCCATATCATGCCTAGGACCTGGCAGTCTCACTCCTTGGCATTTAATCAAGAGAACTGAAAATGCATGTGCACCAAATAGCCTTGTTTCAGAATCATCCCAGCAGCTTTATTACGAATCTCCAGCTGGAAACAGCCCAGGTGTCATCCACAAGCGAAGGGATAAACAAACTGTGGTACGGGCTAATCGTGGAGTACTATACAGCAAAGAAAAAGGACAAACACCTGACACACACTTCATGTGGAGTGAGGGAAGCCAAGCTCCAAAAGGGACATGCTGCTCGACTCACTTTATATGAAGTTCAAAAGCAGGCAGCCGGACACAGTGGCTCACATCTGTAATCTTTGCACTTTGGGAGGCTGAGGTGGGTGGATCACTTGAAGTCAGGAGTTTGAAACCAGCCTGGCTAACATGGTGAAACACTGTCTTTACTAAAACTACAAAAATTATCTGGGCGTAGTGTCACCCACCTGTAATCCCAGCAACTTGGGAGGCTGAGGCAGAATTGCTTGAACCTGGGAGATGGAGGTTGCAGTGAGACAAGATCATGCCACTGCACTCCAGCCTGGGCGACAGAGTGAGACTCTGTCTCAAAAAGAAAAAAAAGGCAAAACAAATTACAAATTGGTGGTGGAAAATATCAGAGAAAGGTATTGACTGAGAAGAGACAGGAAAGAATGTTCCAGAGCGATGGAAACGTTCTGTATCTTGATCTGCCATGTGGCTACACGGTATATATATAATGCAAAAACTCACTGCCGTGTCCACAAGATTTGTCGCATTACTGACTTGTAAATTACACTTCAATTTAAAAAAACAAACAAACATGGCCGGGGTGTGAATGTGGAGGGGCATAAACAAGGGTTTCTTTCAACCACATCAGTAAGATGTGATTTCTCAGACTGCGTTGTGGGTTCAAGGGTGTTGGGTATAGTATTCCATGTCTGAACTATTACGGAATACAATATTTAAAAATACGGAACAAAAAAAGAAGGAAAGGAACACATAAACACATTTGCTGAATGTGAGATGGGCAGAGAGAGACATGAAATCACAAGGAAGTGGGTTCAAGCCTGAGGGGGGAGAGAGACACGGGAGATATGGATGGGGGTGGCGGGAGATACCAAGGGGGCGTTCAGAAACAAAGTGGCAGGAAGAGGCGGGAGGGGAAACTGAGGCAGGAAGCAACTGACTTCTCTGAGGGAGGTCACCACGGGTCACCCCTCCCTGGCCTCCAGGGGCCCCCACTCACCAGACAGCTGAAGTGTGGCCCATCAAGCCTGGAAGGGGGGGAGACACAGTGGCATGTCAAGGCTGCCACCAGCCACCTGAGTCTCAAAGTGGTTGGGAGCTGATGGGGAGGCAGCAGCAGCTGTGACCACCGCAGCCCTGTGTGAGGGACCAGCCCCACCACATTCACCCGACTCCCCCACTACCCCCTGCTGGGACAGGAAGTATGGGGGTAGGGGGCAGGCAAATGTCCCCCTCCTCCCCAGAATTTGCATAGACACCCTGGTGGGGAGGAGCAGGGAAAGTGAGGGAGAGAAAGTCCCCGGAAAGGAGGTGTGCGATACAGAGGGGGCCTGGGCCAAGTGGCGCCTTGGTGGCAAGTCAGTTAAATGGGTCTAGCTTGGACCAGAGGTGAGGGATGCCGAGATGTCTGGGTGGAGAGAGGGAAACCCAGAGGAGACTCAGATGAGGAGGCTCGAGGAGAGGCTGGATGGGGAGAAAGGTGTGCAAAGGGACATTCACGCACAGAGGCAGCGAGGATTCCTGGAGCCCCAGTTGGAGGCACTGGGGGTGAGGGTGAGGCAGAAGGAAATCAAAAGGCAGAGAAAACTGGAGACAGAGACACAGAGACAGGCGGAGACAGAGAGCAAGAGGCAGAACACGGAGAGCCAGGAGATGCCAGATACAGAGGGAGCAAACACGGGGAGACGGGAGTTGCAGACGGACAGAGTGAGCCCAGGAGGATGCCTGCAGGAGAGCACGCTAGCAAGTGTCCCGAGGACATGAGATCTTTGGGGACCAGGAAGAACAGGGAGTGGGGGGATGGAGGAGAGTCCCAGCGAGAGCACGCTAGCTAGTGTCCCGAGGAAATGAGATCTTTGGGGACCAGGAAAGACAGGAACTGGGGGAATGGAGAGTCCAAAGTGAAGAGGGAACAGAACCCGAAGGGGCAATAGAAAGGGCAGACCCCTCCCCTCCTCTCCCACGCACCTGCCTTGAGGAGCAGAGAGACTGCTGCCCATGGGTGAGGCCCCACAGAGGGGCAGTGCAGGTGGGGACCCTGAGTGCAGGTTTGGGGGCCCTCACTTACTGTGCAGCCTCCAGGGCGAGCATGGTGGTGCTGGGCGGGCTGTGTGCAGCCCGCTGCAGCCGCCACCCCTATTTATATCTTGGCCCAGCCCCTGCCAGGGGGAGGAGGGTGCCCGCTGGCCACAAGCTCGGCCCTCCTCGAAAATCCCCTCAGGGAGGGGGTCAGGGGAGGGGGCTGGATTGCACAACCCCTTTGTCACGTGGCAAGGAGGGCAGGCCAGGGGCTGTCTGGATTTGGGGAACCCCGTGGGCTGGGGTTGGGGGGCTGACCTTGTGGTGGAGATGGGACAGAAGCTGGATTTGGTCACACCCTGAAAAAGTCAGGGGCTGGGGTTTGCTGAAGAGGGGAATCAGGAAGGGGAGGATCTGGACCCAGAAGCTGAATTCCAGCAGGGACAGGATGGGGGACGAGGGGCAAGAAGACTGTCCCCCGGGGGACATGTGAGGCGACTGACGGTGTCTGAGGGCAGTCAGAGGCTGCGGGGATAGAGATGGGAGTCGCTGGGGGGAAACCCAGACCCGAAGCCCATTGCCAGGACCCCGATGTGGAAAGGAAATATCGTGGGTGTGTGACCCGGCGGGGGGGTCCTCTTGGCCATGCTCGGGAGTGGAAGCCTCAGGGCCTGGGGCTGCCCCAAGGCCTGGAGGAAACAGGTCAGCACCTGGAAGGCGGGGCAGCCACCAGGGTCCCCAGGGTCAACCCCAGGGAGGGCTGGGCCGGGGCCAGACACTTGGGGGCCCTAAGCAGGGCAGAGAAGCACTGGTGCCAGTGTTCATTTAGGAAACTGAGGCAGGGTTGGCCCACATGAACCAGGCAACACAGGTGGGAACCCTTGGGGGCTTCTCCTGAAGATGAGGTGCGGTGGGGGCCTCAGGAGGGTCCCAGCCAGGCCCAGGGCTTATGAAACCAGACCTTGTGCTCCCAGAGACCACAAAGTGCCATGTAGCAAAAGTCCAGAACTTTATTCATTCTCACTGGCCCCGCCCCCGGCCCCCCCTCTGTGGGGTGCTTGCAAGGTCACCAGGCCTCGGGGCCGGGGGGCCCAAAGCGCCGCAGGAGCTGCTCCTGGTCCTCCAGGTCCTTCCGCACCTTCTTGCGCATGTAGAATATGGGGCAGTCCCGGCTGCGGGCGGGGCGGGGGCAGGGTCAGGGCCAAGGCCCAGTGCCCAGCCTGGGAGAGGGGTGGGGGCTGTTCCCAGGACTTTGGCCCCCGCCTGCTGCCCAGCCCACCTGCCCCCTCCTGCAGCAGGCTGTTTGCTCAGCGGGCACGGGGGAGGTGATAACAGCGGGTGCCCGGCAGTGTGCAGGCCACGGCTGGCCGTATATCACCTGTCACCTGGCGTGGGAACCCACCCCGCCTACCCGTTCCCTGGGGAAAGCCCGGCCCCACCCTGGGGAGGGGGCCAGAAGGCCGGGTGTGTCCGGAGGAAAGCCTTTTCCCGGGCAACACTGGGTGGATGCTGGGCCCTGCCCCCCTAAGCACCCATCCCCTCTGGGGGGCTGGGATGGATCCATTTTGCGGGCAGGGACACTGAGGCTCAGGAGACCTCACAGCTGGAAGGGGATGGGCGGGGAGGATGCTTGGGAGAGGTCCTGGAAGTTGGGTCCATAACCCACAGGCCTGGGAGCTGGGAAGGGCGGGGCAGGCGGGGGTCGGCCTCGGCGCACACCTGGTGCAGATGACGTCCTCGTGCAGGCTGCCCTGGCAGCGCTGGCATTGTGTCCAGAGGCGCGAGAAGCGCTCCTCCAGGGCATTCAGATGGGACACCTGGGGACAGCAGCAGCTGAACAGGGCGCCCTGGCCTCCCCACCTGCCCCCGCCTCACCTCCCGGCCCTCTCACCTCCTTCTGATACAGCTCGGACTCCCGGGGCTGGCAGAACTCACACACAGCTCCTGCGGGGGAGGCGGGTCAGCACCGAGTGCTGGGGCCGAGCCAAGGCCTGGGCCACCTCATCCCTGCCCCTTCCCTGCCCGCTGCCAATCCCAGCTTCTGAAACTCCCCGGAGGCTGGAGAACAACGGAGCGAGTGTGCCGGGAAAACTCCCCTGGGGAACTCCCGGGGTGGGGGCCGAGGACCCTCCGTGGGGGGTGGGCAGAGAGGAGCCACCGCCCAGGGGCCCGGGCCTGCTGGGTGGCAGTGCCAGCCCGTGTGGTGGGTGTCTAGGAGCGGGGGTGCTGGCAGAGGCAGGCCGAGGGTCAGTGGTCAGGGCTGCTCACCCTGGTGGCTGAGCACGGTGCGGCAGCCGATGCAGCAGTTGCGGCGTTTGGCGAAGGCCAGGAGGCCGCCCACCTTGCCTGTGAGCACCGTTTTGCAGCGTGTGTGGTCCCCCCCTGCAAGGAGGCAGGAGGAGGCGGGTGGTGAGCCAGTGCCCTCCCCTGCCCGCCAGGGTGTCCCCAGCACCGCCGGCACCCCCGTACTCAGCAGCACGGCCTCGGCGCGGCCCTCGCCCAGGATGGGCTCGAAGATGCGCAGGAGGGGCTTGGCCAGCTGCTGCTCCAGGTAGTACTGCGTGTCGATGGGCAGGCTGTGCTCCAGCACGAACAGCGGGTCCTGCGGCCACATGGCAGTCACGCCCGAGCCACCCAGGGAAGGGTGCCAGGGCAGACACAGGGGACAGTGGCCTGGGGGTGGTCACGGGGTCTGGACTCTTGCATCTAAGGGAGGAGAGGGCTAGGGGCCCAGACCCCTGCGTCTGAGGGAGGAGGGGCTGTGACATGGGGAATCCTAGGTCTGGGATGGGGTCAGAGGTCATGAAGGAGTCTCTGGGCCACAGAGTCTGTGGGGCCCTCAGGTCACCACAGAAGGGTCAGAGTTCACAAGGGGAAGCAAGGATGAGAAAGGGGTTAGGAGGTCAGAGGTCATGGGCTGATGTGGGTCACTGCGGGTAGGGGTTGAGTGGGAGGATTATGAATCCAAGGGAACCCCGTTCCACAGGAGAGCGAGAGGCGTCAAAATAGAGGGGGACCTCCAGAAGGGGACGAGGCCACGCCCAGGCTGCCATGGGGGGCGGTTCTCAGGGCCCCACAGGGCACGGGAGGCCCCGCCCTTCCCACAGGCCCGCCCATCTCGGAAAGCAGAAGTGAGAGTGAGGGGGCTGGGCGGGAGCAGGCAGCCAGGTGGGCCTGACCTCAGACTTCATGTAGGCGGCCACGCCCTTGGCGGCACTGATGATCACGTAGGGGACGCGGTCGCCCAGGCTGGGCGCACTCCCGGGGTCCCGCTTCCTCATCCTGCGTGGAGACGGGCGGCGGGTGGGTGAGGGCAGGTGGGGGGCGGGGGTGGGGTGGGGGCGTAGGAAGTGGTGGGCCCAGCTGGCAGGAAGGAGGGGGCTATTTCTGGCCGGGCCGCCCGCCCCGAGGCAGGACCTCTCGGCCAGCTCCACGTGGGCCTGCTTGCCGGCATAGTCGGAGGCCGCGCGGGTCAGCTCCTTGGTGATGACCAGCTGGGAGATGTCAATGCGGTTGCACAGCAGGTCGGAGATGACGTCTTGTGCGTGGGCCACCGCGCCCTCGGGGTCTCTGTAGGAGAGAGGACCACACAGGCCAGTGTCACCAAAAGGCACCTCAGGGCTGGGGACCAGGATGAGCTCTCAGGGCTGAGGCTCAGGGCAGGGAGGAGCCCTTCCTACCACAGGCTGCAGAGCGGCAGAGGCAGGGCCTGAACCCACAGCTGCCCAAGGTGACTCTTTCCACTGCTTCACCACCCAACAAGAGCTGGGCCTGACACCTGTGTTCCCAGGGGAGGAGGGGGTGGGGGTCTGCACCCCTAGGTCTGAGGGAGGAGGGGCATGGGTGTCTGGACCCCTGGGCCTGTGAGAGGAGGGGCTGGGGGGTCTGGATTCTTGCATTTAAGGAAGGAGGGGCTGGGGGTCTGGACTCCTGGGTCTGAGGGAGGAGGTGCTGGGGACCCAGACCCCTGGGTCTGAGGGAAGAGGTGCTGGGGCCTGGACCCCTGGGTCTGAGGGAGGAGGGGCTGGGGCCTGGACCCCTGGGTCTGAGGGAGGAGAGGCTGGGGCCCACCCCTGGGTCTAAGGGATGAGGTCCCACATACCGGTCGATGAGCAGGCGGCGCAGCGAGGCGGTGACCAGGTTGGCCACCAGGGGACAGTTGTCCCTGCGCACGGCCTCCAGGCCCTTGCAGTCCATGCGGTCGTGGGCGTCAGGCCGGGACGAGAAGAGCAGGCCTGCGTAGCGCTTCTTGCTGATGAGCAGGTACGGGAAGTAGACCTGGGAGGGAGCCGTGGCTGAGACCCCTGAGCCTGTGGAGGCTGAGCCCCAGTCCCTACACTCCCCCAGAAACTGAAGGCAGACAGGGTCCCAGATGCAGGATGAGGACAAGGGAGCCACTCCCTGAACCTGGCAGGATGGACCCTGAGACCCCGAGTATGGCTGGAAGTGGCTCCTGAGGCCCCTTGGCATGCCAGGGCCCCCCACAACAGGGACCCCAATCTGAAACAGAGACTGAAATAAACCCAGAGATAGTCTCTAAAACATGAGAGCCCAACAGGGGAGACAACGAGGCATCCCCTGAAGGAGAGGAGAGACTAAGGCTGGGGGAGCCCTGAGGCAGAGACCTCCCCAGCCTTCCAGGCTCCAAGTTCAAGGGCTGGCACGAGAGCTCATTAAACCACGGGGAAAAAGTACAGTGTGAGGACCGGGAGGGTGGCTCAGAAGGCCAAGGCGGGAGGATTCCCAGAGCCCAGGAGTTTAAGGCTGCAGTGAGCTGTAAACTCCCCGCTGCACTCCAGCCTGGGCAACAACACGGCGGGACCCAGTCTCTTCAAAAGAAAATATGGGCCGGGCGCAGTGGCTCACGCCTATAATCCCAGCATTTTGGGGGCCAAGGCAGATGGATCACCTGAGGTTGGGAGTTTGAGACCAGCCTGACCAACATGGAGAAATCCCACCTCTACTAAAAATACAAAATTAGCTGGGCGTGGTGGCGCATGCCTGTAATCCCAGCTGCTTGGGAGGCTGAGGCAGGAGACTGGCTTGAACCTGGGAGGTGGAGGTTGCAGTGAGCCGAGATCTCGCCATCGCACTCCAGCCTGGGCAACAACAGTGAAACTCCCTCTCCAAAAGAAGAAAAGAAAACATGGCGCAAGGTTTCCTGGGACCAGGTGTACCATATCCCGAGGGCTCGGGCCCTGGGCACTGGGGCACACATCCAAGATGCAACCCCATCGGGGTTCCTGCGCGGAGGGCAGCTCCACATCTGACAGGTACTAGGAAACCTCACAAGCAGGGACACTGTGACAGGGTTTTCAAAGAACAGCTACCACCCAGCGTAACAAAGGCCAAGGCTATGTATGGAGGCTTCGGAAACCAAGGCCCCATCCTCAGGAGGATCTAGGCAGCAAAATACCTTCACGCTGTGGCTTATGTGAACCCGAAGAATGATGGGACACCCTGAGTCCCCTGATGAGGGCACCCTAAATGGAGAACCCCCGATGGAGCCACACACCTTCTCAAACTCCAGCCGGATGGGTGACGGGAAGTGACCAGACACCCAGTCTGCGGCCTCCCGCCCCAGAGCCATCGCCTCAGCCACCGAGGACACGCCGAATCGGCACATGACGGAGTCGGTGTCACCATACACAACCTGTTGGGGGGGGTAGGGGGTAGGTGTGTGTGTGAGAAGCAGGGTCCATTCTGTCAACTTCTGCGGTGAGTGGGGGGAAACAGAGGGTGGCTAATGCTCACGGGAACCCAAGGACACAACAGGAGAGTGGGCAGGGTGTGACCAGGAGGCATGGGGACATGGGGGCCCGGCCCTGCTTCCATCCCCCCACCTGCCCTGGGCCCATCTCAGGGCAGCGGTGGGCGGACCCCGACCTTGGCGCTGGTGCTGTAACCATTCTCCACTGTGTACTTGGATTCCACCAGTTGCTTGGTTTTCTCAATCATCTGGCGTCCGAACCCTGTGACGCTCTGTCAGGGAGAGAATCAGGCCGAGTGAAGCCCTGGGGGCC
This sequence comes from Cacajao melanocephalus, assembly GCA_963573385.1. Taxonomy (NCBI): domain Eukaryota; kingdom Metazoa; phylum Chordata; class Mammalia; order Primates; family Pitheciidae; genus Cacajao; species Cacajao melanocephalus. The sequence continues at coordinate 20,703 of CAUYLG010048603.1, forward strand.
ATCTGCCGTGAACGTGGGCGATGGGTGGTGGGGGGGGGGCCCACCTCTGCCATTGCCCAGTGGCATGGGCTTATGCACAAGCCGCTCTGCCCCTCCTGGGCCTCAGTTGCCAAATCTGCAAAATGGGACTACGAGGCTGCTCCTCAATCATCAGGTGGAAAGAAATGGGTTCCCCAGATGGGAGCTCTGGCCACACACGAGGAACTGAGTACATCAAATGCGTACTGCAAACGCTGCGCCTGAAGAGGCCACTGGCTCGGTGTTTCCCCGACATTGTGACATTTTGGGCAGGTCTCTGTGGTACAGGACCACTAACAGAGCTGGCCCCTCCCAGGAAGCCAGCAGTGCCATGCCTATCCCTGTGCAACCAGAACTGGCCCTACCTACACATTGACAAATACCCCGCAGGGCAGGGGATGGTACCACCCTGACTAAAAAACCGTTGAGAAACCCACTGTCTTATTTTAGAATAAAGAAAACTGAGGCCAGGCATGGTGGATCACGCCTGTAATACCAGCACTTCGGGAGGCCAAGGTGGGTAGATCACTTGAGGTCAGGAGTTGGAGACCAGCCTGGCCAACACGGTGAACCCTCGTCTCTACTAAAAATACAAAAATTAGCCAGGCGTGGTGGTGTGTGCCTGTAATTCCTGCTACTTGGGAGGCTGAGGCAGGAGAATCGCTTGAACCCAGTAGGCAGAGGTTGCACTGAGCCAAGATTGCATCATTGCACTCCAGCCTGGGCAATAGAGCACGACTTCGTCTCAAGAAAAGAAAATTGGCTCGGCGCGGTGGCTTATGCGTGTACTCCCAGCACTTTGAGAGGCTAAGGTGGCTGAATCACTCGAGGTTAGGAGTTTGAGACCTGCCTGGGAACACGGTGAAACACCATCTCTACTAAAAATACAAAAATTAGCCAGGCGTGGTGGCGGGTGCCTGTAATCCAGCTATTCAGGAGGCTAAGGCAGGAGAATCACTTGAACCCAGGAAGTAGAGGTTGCAGTGAGCAGAGATTACGCCACTGCACTCCAGCCTGGGTGACAGGGTAAGACTCCATCTCAAAACAGACCAGGTGCAATGGCTTACGCCTGTAATCCCAGCACTTTGGGAGGCTGAGGCAGGCGGATCACAAAGTCAAGAGATTGAGACCATCCTGGCCAACATGGTAAAACCCCATGTCTACTAAAAATACAAAAATTAGCTGGCGTGGTGGTACACACCTGTAGCCCCAGCTACTCGGGAGGCTGAGGCAGGAGAATTGCTTGAACCTGGGAGGCAGAGGTTGCAGTGAACCAAGATCGCGCCATTGCATGCTAGTCTGGGCAACAGAGTGAGACCTTGTCTCAAAACAAACCAACAAACAAAAACTAAAAGAGACAGGGTCTCAACTCTGTCACCCAGAATGGAGTGCAGTGATGCCATCACAGCTCACTGTAACTCAATTTGTTGGGTTCAAGCGATCTTCCTGTCTCAGCCTTCTGAGCAGCTGCGACTACAGGCATGAGCCACCACCACGCCTAGCTAGCTTGGTTGTATTTTTTGTGGACATGGTTTCACTGTGCTGCCCAGGCTGGTCTTGAACCCCTGGCCTCAGGTGATCCTCAGGACAGTGCCACAAAGTGTTGGGATCACAGATGTGAGCCACTGTGCCTGGTTCAATACATTTTTTTATTCCACCCCTTGCTCCATAAGCTTGAGAGACAGAAATAAGGAAAGAGGTCAAGAGACAGAAACAGAACAGAGTAACAGAGAGGAGCGGCTGAGAGAGAAAAGACAGAGGCGCAGGGTCGGTGAGAGGCGGCCCCAGGGGAGGGCCACGCGATGCTCTCTTGGCTTGGCCTCTGCTTCAGGGCTGGGGCCTCATGTCCACACAGCCGCCCCTTTCCACCAAGGAGGCTGGGGAGGCAGCCGGTGACTGCAGAGGGGAGTTCGGGGCATGCATCGAGCAACTCACTTTGTTGCAAGGAAAGGTCTGGCTCTTGCCTGGCTCCTGGAAGGCCCGCTAAGTCCCTAGAATATCCCGCTTGATAACAGTGTCTCTGTTCCAGCCTGGGCAACATGGCAAGACACCATCTCCACAAAAAATAACAAAAATAGGTGGCGCGTGCCTGCGGTCCCAGCTACTGGGGAGGCTAAGGTGGGAAGCTCACTTGAGTCTGGGACGTTGAGGCTGCAGTCAGCCATGACTGTGCCACTGTACTCCAGCTTGGGTGACAGAGTGAGACCCTGTCTCAAAAAAAAAAAATGTGTCTGTGTACCTGACACTTTGAACCACACCAGGCGGTTTACACTCATGATTTATGGCGGGGTCCTGGGCCATGCAGTATCAGTTTGACCTCTAGGGGTCACTGAGGGGCCTGGGGATGGAATCACTAAGGCCAGTCATAGGGAGCTTCAGGCCTACAGGACTGACACCCAAGAAAAACCCTGGACCCCAGAGCATGGGTGAGAACTTCTGGTTGGCAGTGCTGCATGTGCAGCCACGTATCAACACCGGGAGAAAGGAGGGCCATCCTGGCAACTCTACTGGGAGAGGACACGTGGAAGACACGCCTGGTCCCTCCTAGACCCTGCCCTGTGAACCATTTCCTTTGCTGAGTTTAATCTGTGTCCCTTTGCTGTATTGAATCATAACCATGAGAACCAACTTTTCCGAGCTCTGAGTACTTCCAGTGAATCACTGAACCTGAGTGGGCTTTGGGGAGTTCGGGTGGGTGGGTGTGTGCACAGGCCCCACCCAATGGGAATTTATCCAGCCTTCTGCCTAGAGCCCTGTGAAAACTGGCGCAGTGCCCAGGCAGGGAGGGAGCTCCCCTTGGCTAGAGGTAACCAAGCAGAGGGGCACAACTACTGGCCTGGAATGGGCCAAGAACCAAGTCCCAGGGGAGAAGGCTGGACAGGAAGACCCTTCCGAGGCCCTCACGGGCCAGGAGCTGGGGCACTCACCCCAGCTTGGCAAAATCTCGGAAACTCAGGCCCTCTGTGGTTTCAGAGTCTGTTTTTCTGTCTAAGCAGCAGAGTCGCCATGGGTAAGCAGGCTGGGATGCTGCTGTGAGGACGGGGAACGGCTTCCCACCCCATGTCCCGCGGCCTGTGCGAGTGACGCCCTCTGAGAGCGGCGGGTCCCGCCCAGCCCTTTCACTCCCTGCCAGTCCGCACCTCCCGCTTTATCTGTCTGCAGAGCTCTTAGCGCCACGTGTGTCCCATGCATTTACCACAGACCCGTCAGTGCTCCCACTGAGCTGCGAGCCGAACGGGGACAGGAACTCTCATCCCTTTTGTCCCCCCAGGGCACAGAGTGAGCCCTGACCACAGTTCATGCTCAGGAGCCATTTGCTGAGTGAATGAACGGACCAAGCGCTCAAGCCATGTTGGCATCCTCTCTCTAGAAGGCCAGTGAGTCGGGGCGCCCAGTCCTCTGGATACAAGTCCCTAACACGGAGCCCTGGTCTCCTACACAGGGGGCCACTTGCCCCCAGTTACCTGCCAGAGGCCCGAGTGCTCACCTGTGAGATCTCCAGGCACGGCAACTTGCCCACCTGGGCGCCAGTGAAGCCATATACGGAGTTGGCGCTCACCTTCAGTGCCAGCTGCCGCCCATCAAGGACCTGGCGCCGCAGGGGGTCTGTCTCCTTGGCCAGCTCGGCCTTGGCCCTGCGAGGGAACACAGATAAAGCACAATCAGACGGCACCCCGGGCATTGGTCAGGGCTCCTTTCTGGAAGTGGGTGCCATGTACAGTTGGGCGTGCTGTGCACTGCACAGAGGCTTCTGGCCAAGGGGGCAAAGGGAAGCTGCCAGGAGGGGGCGCCTTGTGCTATTTCACACACAGCTTCGGGCAGTGTGAACGGGTAGCCCTGGGGTGTCCCAGTGAGGGACAGGGATTGCCCAGAGGCCCCAGCAAGTCTGAGTTCCGAGCAGGGGTTCTCGAGGCCTCACCTCTTCCGGGCGCTGAGCAGGTTCTCCAGGATCTGGGGCAGCAGCCCCTTCCGCACCGAGGTCTTCACAAACTCGTCCCCGGTGGGCGTCTTGATGAACTGATCCTCTGTCATGCTAGGTTGGAAGATGGCAGGGTGACTGCTGGCAACCCTCTTCCTCTAGCTCCACCTCTGACCTACAGTCCTGGCCCTGCGCCTGTCTCCCCCCACCAGACTGAGCACCCCAAGGGAGGGCACCAATGGCTTCAGAGGACACGTGCTGAACTGGACACCATACCCCAGTTTCTGCGCAGCCCCGGGCCGCAGGAGTGTGGTGTAGCACAGGTTGTGGGCCATCATGATGGACGGGTACAGCGAGGAGAAGTCCAGGGTGGCGATGGGGACGTCGTAGTACCTGGGAGGGGAGCAGCCGCGGTGGGGAGTCAGGACTAGGAGTTCCCATGCCGCCCCCTGCCCTGCCTTGTGGCCTTACCCTTAAAAAAAAAAATTATCATTTATTGGCTGGGACCGGTGCTCATGCCTGTAATCCCAGCACTCTGGGAGGCTGAGGCAGGAGGATCACTTGAACTCAGGAGTTCCAGACCAGCCTGGGCAACATGGTGAAACACTATCTCTACAAAAAATTTTAAAAAATTAGCCAGGTGTGGTGGTGCAGGCCTGTGGTCTCAGCTACTCAGGGGCCTGAGGCAGGAGGATCGCTTGAGCCTGGGAGATGGAGTATGCCAAGATCACGCCACTGCGCTCCACCCCGGGTGACAGAGGAAGATCCTGCCTCAAAAAACAAAATCATTAATTATTTTATTTTATTTTGAGATGGAGTCTCGCTCTGTTGCCCAAGCTGGAGTGCGGTGGCATGATCTCACCTCACTGCAACCTCTGCCTCTGCGGTTCGAACAATCCTCCTGCCTCAGGCTCCCGAGTAGCTGAGATTACAGGCACGCGCCACCACACCTGGCTAATTTTTTCTATTTTTAGTAGAGACGGGGTTTCACCGTGTTAGCCAGGATGGTCTCGATCTCCTGACTTCATGATCTGCCTGCCTTGGCCTCCCAAAGTGCTGGGATTACAGGCATGAGCCACCATGCCCAGCCTATTAAATGTATTTTAGAGCCGGGGTCTTGCCCTGTTGCCCAGGCTGGAGTGCAGTGGTGCAATCATCGCTCACTGCAGCCTCCACCTCCTGGGCTCAAGTCATCCTCCCACCTCAGCCTCCTGAGTAGCTGGGATTACAGGCGTGCACCACCACATCTGGCTAATTTTTTAAAAACTTTTTGCAGAGCAGGGGTCTCACTGTGTTGCCCTGTCCGGTCTGGAACTACTGAGCTCAAGAGATCCTCCCTGCCTTGGCCTCCCAGAGATTACAGTAGCAAACTGCACCCAGCCTGGGCCTCACCCTTTGAGGGGCTCGATGACAGTGGCTCCCGTGTAGTCCTCGCCACCCTCCGACCTCACCACGGGCATCAGCAGCCCCTCCTGCTTGGCCTGGGAGGGGAGAAGGTAGAAAATGGAGTGGGTATAGGTGCGGCCGTGAGGATTGGGGGCGCAGAGAAAAAGTACATCCGGGACGCCATTGCCTGGAGGGGGCCAGAGACGTGCCTGGTGGGGCCCCTTGCTGGGGAGTGGTGAGGACAGGTCTCAGCCACTGACCTGCCGCAACAGCTGGGACACGACCTTGACCTGCTGACCACGGCTGAGCAGGTAGCTGAGGGGCACGCCAGTGACCCGAGCCATCTCCACGGCGTTTACCAGCACCATGAGCCGCTCCAGCAGCCGCAGCGGCAGGTAGGCATCCTTCAGGCAGTACACAGCCAGGCGGCGTCGGGTCTGGTCATTCCCATTCTGGGGATGGGCACAGATGGGGTCAGGGCCCGGGGGCTGGGGGTGCAAGGCAGAGCAGCAAGAGGAAGTGGGGATCAGGGCAAGGTGGGCTGGGGAAGGCCTGGGAGGTGAGGCGGACAGGGGCGGCTTCCAAGCGATCAGGGTCTGGGTGGGGATGGAGGTAGGGTGGGGGGCCAGGGAGTCCAGAGTGAGTCAGAGGTGGGGGTATGCAGTCAAAGTGAGGCCAGGGAAAAGGTGGAGGTCAGAGGTCAGAGGTTGGGGTGAGAGGTCAGGGAGGCGGCGGGCACCTGCAGGTCGGTGATGATGCTGTGCTGCACGTCCTCCTTCTGCTCGCCCAGGAAGTGGAAGCTCACAGCGTTGAGCGTGTAGGAGCGGAGCTTGTACTCACGCAGCAGCACCTGGGTGGGTGGGTGGGCGGGTGAGTTCGTTGCAGGCCTGGGCAGTGGCCTCCCGAGGACAGGGACACCCCCCAGCACCCGCCCAGCCCAGCTGTACCTGCAGCATGTCCATCTGCACGCGGCCCACCATGCTGACCACCTTGGTGTCCCGCCGGCCCGTCTGCTTGGACTGGAATGATGAGTCCCGGATGTTGGAGCGAAGGCCAGACACACGGCCCAGGAAAGGGAATGTTTGTACCTGCGGGGGAGAGGCAGGGTGTGTGGCAGGCTGGGAGTCCCCAGTGTCACATTAGCCAGAGGAACGGAGATTCAGACCGACCGCGACATCCCTATAGCAACCCTGGGGGGCTGAGAGCAACCCTGGGGGCAGAAAGACGGGCAGGGGCTGGGTGTGGGGACCTGGAGGCTGGGGAGGGAGTCCGGAAGGAGAATGAAGCTGCAGCCGGGGCTGGGACAGGGAGAGTCGGGGTCCTGATGGACTTGGGGCCAAGGACGGAGCCCAGTGGCTGCGGACTGCACTTAGGCAGGGAACAGGAAGAGATTTGGGGACGCTGTGAGCAGGCAGCGACATGGAGCTGGGCTGAGACAGGGGCTGAAGACGCTGGAGAGCGCCTGGGTGGAGGGGGCCTTGCAGGGTGCTGGGGCCCAGCCTGGGGGAGACTGAGGCCAGGAGAAGCCTGGACTGGGCCCAGGGCAGAGGGTGAGGGGGCACCCAGGGAAGGGGAAGAGGAGCGCAGTGGCCTGGGCATCAGTGCCATGCTGTGGAGTGGACAGCTGGAGCCACTGCGGGTCCTAAGAGTTTGCTCTGTTTTTCAGAATGGATTTTTTTTTCTGTTTAATAGAGACAGGGTCTTGCTATGTTGCCCTGGCTGGTCTTAAACTCCTGGATTCAATCGATCCTCACACCTCGTCCTCCCAAAGTGCCGAGATTACAGGCATGAGCCACCATCCGGCCTGTTTTGGTTTTCCATTACCAACCTGGCCAGACAGAGAGAAAAGCAGGAAAATAAGGCAATATATCCCGTTAGGGGCTGAACCATGTTCTCCCAAAAGACGCTTAAGTCCTAACCCCTAGCATTTCCTCAGAATGTGACCTTATTTGGAAATACGTCTTTGCAGGGGATCAAGCGAAGATGAGGTCACTGGGGTGGGCCCTCATCCCATGACGGTGTCCCTACACAAAGGGGACATCTGGGCTGGGCGCGGTGGCTCACGCCTGTAATCCCAGCACTTTGGGAGGCCGAGGCGGGCGGATCACATGAGGTCAGGAGTTCAAGACCAGCATGACCAACATGAAGAAACCCTGTCTCTACTAAAAATACAAAATTAGCCGAGTGTAGTGGTACATGCCTGTAATCCCAGGTACTCAGGAGGCTGAATGAAGCAGGAGAATTGCTTGAACCCAGGAGGTGGAGGTTGCAGTGAGCCGAGATCGCTCCACTGCACTCCAGCCTGGGCGACACAGCAAGACTCCGTCTCCAAAAGTAAGACATCTGGAAACAGACACACACAGGGGGAAGACAGCGTGAAGAGGCACGGGGGGAAGACAGTGTGAAGAGGCACAGGGGAAGATGGCGTGAAGAGGCATGGGGGGAAGGCAGTGTGAAGAGTGAAAAGGCATAGGGGAAGACAGTGTGAAGAGGCACGGGGGGAAGGTAGTGTGAAGAGGCACGGGGGAAGACAGTGTGAAGAGGCACAGGGGAAGGCGGTGTGAAGAGGCACAGGGGAAGGCGGTGTGAAGAGGCACAGGGGAAGGCGGCGTGAAGAGGCACAGGGGAAGGCAGTGTGAAGAGGCACAGGGGGAAGACGGCGTGAAGAGGCACGGGGGGAAGA